>OY755239.1:25925892-26150795 GCA_963576725.1 Azorinus chamasolen
ACATTTATTAATTTACTCAATGTGTCATAGTAAAAAATAAATCTGCAAAAATATAATTATGATGGTGATGGTGTATTGTAGAGTGTTGGTAAATTGAGCACCATGATTAAGTCAGACACAACCAACGAAAGCATTCATCACACATGTGCTTTTTTACAAATTGTATCATGGTAAAAATATATATGTAAAATGAATATAAACCAGTGAAAATCTTTAACAATTTGTGTTAAAGATTGCAGTGCATATATTGACCTGAGAGCTCCTTCAGCCACACTCATCATGGTTTATACCGTGTGTCCCTGTCTCGTATATTGCATCGCGTGATTAAATTAATTAAAACATTGATAACTAATCATTTCGCTGCCAGTTATTTTTCTACTTGATGCATTTTCGCTAGCTTTCTTCTAGACTTAGAGTGAATATTCTTTATAAAAATGAACACTTACAGTGACATTCATTTTGGATTCTAATGAGAGTTATTCGGCGTCTTGTCTGGATCTGAACTGGGATAATGTTACGAGTTATAGCATTTGTATGCTTAACATACAGCATCTTCGTATTCAGTCCATGCAAAGACATAATGAACTCGGATCTCATGTTCACCACAATTACTCTGGTTTCTGAATGGTCATCAGGTACCTGTTTATGATGTCATATTTATTCTTTTTCAAATAAAACAGTTGTACATATTTAGTAACCACTTGCATTTATATTTTCTTCCGTTGTATCTTAAAATATCGGTGTGGAAATGTTTCATGTATTTTTCCTGTACTTTTAAATTTTGCCGTCTTTTAAATGATGACGTCGCTTGTTTACCTTTTCAGTTTATTTTAAAATCACTTAGTCCTAACAGACATCGTTACTCATGTTGTCTAGTTGTCTGGAGGGGGAACTTTATTTACATTTTGATTTGGGTGAAGGTGGGATAAGTGCGAGGTTGGGTAGCCGTAAACCAGGTTTAAGCCCTCAGTAGCCATATTTGGCTACTGACCGTTCCAAGACTGTACTCCTGTTCACTTTGTTATTTAATATGCTTATTGTTTAATGGTTTTCGTCTTGATATGCGTCCCGTTGTGTTTTTGTCTTGTGACTGTGCCGTTTCTTGTTTGTGGTGTTTGGTGCGGTGTCTTTTCGAATGTTGCTCTCTCTGTTTGACTTTAATTTCCATATTTCGTTTTTGCCTGTGGTTGAAATGTGTTAGTTGTACACAGCTACAACTACAATCACTATTGAATATAAATACATGACCAAATTGAACTAGTGTAAAATTGACTACACATATTGCTAGAGTTTCTCTAGTTATAGATATTATTAAATACATACGAGAGTCATTCGCATATGGTAATTTACACAAGTTACTTAAACCTCTATTACCTCATGGACATCATTATTGATATCATACCACATTTTATTTTTAGAGCCCCCTATTACACAGGATATGTGCGTTTAAAGGCGCTTTACATAAATAAATTACATATACAAAACTGAGTATACTTAATGCATATTCAATAAGTAACACAAAATATATATATTTAATAAATAGATCGATAAGAATAATTTGATTTAAGAATCACAGGTAAACCCACATCATCCTTTTTCCATAAATTCTGAAAGTGGATGATCTGTCGAAAGCAAAAGTAGCAATGCGAAAAAGGAAAATTGTAGACTCGGTTTTATTGAGTCTGATCATGAGTAGTAATTAAATGCGCAGCACTACCCAGGCCCCCTAGCACCGGTTTTAGCGGTATTCAAATTTCAAACTAATAACTTCAGAACTAATGATCCCGAATGACTAGAAATATAACAACTCTGAGAATGAAGTACGGGGCGACTTTTTACCGCCGCCACACAAACAACTGTTGTTGTGAAGTACATATATTCTGAAAGTGGATGATCTTTTGAAAGCAAAAGTAGCAATGCGAAAACTTTATCTGACTGTGTCATATTATTCAATATAATAAATATAACATTCTAGCACAGTGTCAGTACGTCACACAGACATGACCCAGAACAAACTGACTTGGGGCTATGTCTGGCATGCAACATAACCGAGTCTGCAATTTTCTCTTTTTGCATTACTACTTTTGCTTTCGAGGGATCACCCATTTTCAGAATGTATGTACTTCACAACAGCAGGTGCTAAGTGCTTGTGTGGCGGCCGTAAAAAGTCGCCCCGTACTTCATTCTTAGTGTTGTTATATTTTCTGGTCCTTCGGGATCATAAGTTTTGATGTTATTAGTTTTGAAAATTGAATACTGCTTAAGCCGGTGCTAGGGGGGAGTAGTGTTGCACTTTTAATTACTACTCATGAACAGACTCAATATAACCGAGTCTGCAATTTTTTCTTTTTGCATTTCTACTTTTGCTTTCGAGGGATCATCCATTTTCAGAATATATTTACACAAAATGATTGCCGTAAGTATGTAGGACAATGGGGTAACATAATAAGTAAATTTGAAGTTCATGCATATAAACTACACATTGCAATACAAAACATACAACTAAACAACCGTTATATACGCGCAGTATACTTACCTCTCCAGACAAACACTATACGACCCACTGTCGCAACGAGTCTGTACACAAAGGATAGCCTTTTTTGCTGCATTCCTCCTTGACTTGATTATTTTAACGGAATTGTATGTAATATGTTATATCGTAGACAAAATATAACCGTTTTTGCTAAGAGTGTGAGATACAGTCAAACATTCCTAAGTGTAAACGAACTGTTCCGAATCGGAGGATCACCTCAGTTTTGGCAGTATGGAGCTTCATCATGGTCTGGTGCATCCAAAAAACTATTTCTTTAAGACAGACCTCAACTCGCAATAAAGCTTCTTGTTGACAGGAAATGTCCTTGGGCTGAAAGAACATGTATAACAGTGAGTCATCGGCATAAAACTGATGGTCAAAACTTTGGTTTCTGTAGATTGAGCCGAAAGGTTTGGTGTACATTATGTAGTGTGTTGGTTCTAGGACCGATTCCTGGGACACGCTGTATTTCATCTTAACTGGGGATGACAATTCTAAATCTTCTGAGACTATCTGCTAGGAGGTCATACACACTTGGTTCAAATGCAGCTGATAAATCCAGCATCACAAGACCGGTAATTTCGTTGTTATTCGAGGACTGATGGATGTCATTTTGAACTTTCAGAAGATCGGTTGAATGATACTTTCGGTACGCCGATTGATGGTGTTCCTGTAGATTGTTCGATGTCAAGTGGGACTCAATGCGTTTGTCATCCACTTTTTCTAACACTTCGGAGACAAATGGCAAATGTTATACAGGCCTATAATTCTTAAGTTAAATTGCATCGAGATCCGGTTTCTTTTAAAGAGGGCTACATGTGACATTTTGAAGCTTTTTGGAACATAGTCAGTGTCTGAAGAGGTGTTTACAAGTTTTGTCAGCATCGGTAGGAGTTTATCAAGGCATGACTTAAACAACCATGCAGGTATTGGATCCAGTTCATGGAACTAACTCAGACGTTGATTACTAAGAGGTGCATATGTTGTAGTAACATTTCTTGTAATTCCACTATAAAATCTACAGTTAATGGTAGAACATTTAATGTCAAGATAAACTCAGACGTTGATTGTACTACTACTAACGTTATTTATGTTTTAACTTGAAACGCGCCTAGTTGCGGTATACAGTACGTAGGACAAACAGGACGTGCTTTGAAAACTCGATTTCGTGAGCATGCATATCAGTGTCGAAATCGTAAACTAAACAATTTTTTATACCAACACTTTCGGAAATCTGGCCATTCTTTTAAAGATGTTTTAGTACAAATTGTTGAGCATATAACATATGATAAGGAGGCGACTAGTAGCTTTAAATCGAAAGCTAGATTTATATTTGAATTAAATTGGATCAAAAAATTGCAAACACCTTTTCCTTTAGAACTGAATGATAATATTTACCAGACTGGAAATATTTCAAAAGAACCAGATATAGATATTTTTTCAATCTTTTCTATTAGAAAACGCAAATCTCGATCGCATGGCATTCGCAAAAATGGTAATATTAAACGAAAATCTCGTTTGAAAATGACTCTTCTTGATCTACATACTTTACGCCTAACTTCGGGTAAACATGCCATGCTTTCTAGACTTTCCTCCTTATCTATATGTTCATTAAAAGAAATTGACGAGCAAGCCGATAAAATTATTTTTCGATCAGATCCTCTCATAGGAACGGCTAGTTTGATACAAAGCTTTACTTTACATGTTCTCAGACCGCACATCGACACATTATCTGAACACCAAAGATTCTTCTTGAAAATTCCTTTTATTAATAAAGGTATTGATTTTATTGACCTCCAAAGTATTTTTAGAGACAAAAATGTAATTGACACTATTCCTAAATACTTTAAAAATACAGAACCACCTATCATCTGCTACAAATATAACAAACCCATCAGAAATACAATTTTCAACTATAATAAAATTGTGGCCGACCTTAATATTAATGATAATATTCCTGATAATTGAGATTGCGCCACCTCAAAATTTTGCTATTCTCCGGCTGGTCATGTGATTACTGGTAATTTTGAGATAATTAAAGATAAACGTCTACGATCTCTTTTGAATAAAGGTCCCAAATATAGAATACCATCCTTGATAGATTTTAACTCTTGTCGAGTTCAGATTGCGGAGGCTTTACAAAATTTTAGTATTAAATGGTGTCGAAGAGAACATGTTGAGTCTAATGCCCTTTCTTGTTGGAAAAAACTAATTTTTGATATAATTGATAAACGCATTTCCTTTTACAGCTCTAATAAACACCTTCTTCCACCTAAACCTAGAACTTCTTTTAGACATCTTCAAAAGGGTTTACAGGATTTCCATTCAAAATACGTTTTTGTTCCTGCTGATAAGGCATCAAATAATGTGATTATTATTTGACGATTACATTATATCGATGTTTTGAAGCAGGAAATTATTAATACCAAGTCATACATTTCAGTTACCACTGACGAAATGACCATCATTTCAGACCATGTCAAAAAGTGTGAACAATTTGGAACAGATATTAAAATTACACAACATAAACTTCCTACAATGTATTGGTTACCAAAACTACATAAAAAACCATATAAAGCGCGTTTCATTGCAAATTCTAGTTCATGTACAACTACTAAATTGTCTATACGTTTGACTTCTTGTTTAACGAAGGTAAAGGAACATGTAAAATTCTACTGTGATAAGACTTATGAAAATTCTGGAATAAATCTCTTCTGGTCTATTAAGAACTCTTCAGAAGTCTTAAACAAACTTAAGAACAAAAGGTATCTTGCATCCACTGTAAGCACGTACGATTTTTCTACTCTGTACACAACTCTTCCTCATATTTTAATTAAGGATAAGCTTACTAACTTGATCCAGAAAGTATTTGCCCGAGAAAAAACATCATTCTTGGCATGTAATGCTGAAAAAGCTTTCTTTACTGACGAGCAAATGAAATATTACACCAATTGGACTTGCTCGGAAGTTTGCGACGCACTAACCTTTCTTTTGGATAACATATTTGTGCGTTATGGGAATGCTATATACCGTCAGGTAATTGGTATTCCTATGGGTACGAATTGTGCACCACTTGTCGCAGATTTGTTTTTGTACTGCTATGAGAGATATTTCATGTTCAGTTTGAATCCTCAATCACAAAAAGATGTTATAAAAGCCTTCAATGAAACTTGTCGATATTTGGATGATATTTTTAACTTAGATAACCCTTTCTTCGATGCTCTGATTCCTACAATTTATCCTAAAGAACTCAAATTGAATAAAGCTAACCCGTCCGACAATTATGCAGCGTTTCTTGACCTAGACCTTAAAATTGATAATGGAATGATTTCTTCTAAAATATATGATAAAAGAGATGATTTTGATTTTAATATTGTAAATTTTCCTCATCTTGACGGGGATGTTCCCCGTGCTCCATCTTACGGGGTTTATATATCTCAACTTATTCGTTTTGCTAGAGCTTGTTCATCTATTGACGATTTTAACAGTCGAAATCTCATTTTAACTGAAAAACTGCTTAAACAAGGATATAGATACCATAAACTAAGAAAAACTTTCTCTAAATTTTACTATCGAAATCTCTCGCTTATTGGCAAGTACAAATGTAATCTCAAGGTGCTTCTGCGACACGGTATTTCACATCCTGAATTTTATGGTGATGTGATTTACAAACTTCGTAAAATTATTGGACATACCCATTTTCTCACTTTGTTCATCAAATATATAAAACAATTCATTAAAAAGGGATATGATCCTGTAGTACTACAACATACTGCATGTTTGGTTGTAAACCCTTTTACAGTTGGCAATCACGCTGGCCTCTTTGCATGTACGCCGACAAGAAAGGTTTAGTACTCTATGAAGGCGACCTCTTAAATCCAGAAATGGAAGGAGAACGTCGGATATCTGTACTATTTCATTTTTGTCGTACCCTTTATTACTTTTCTACAGTTACTCTGTTTGCAGCTCAATCATTGAGTACACTAGCGATAGGTGGATACAGTATGTTCAATTAATTTTTTTTTTGTTATACATGCACTTTACCACTGTACTTGCTGTCGCGGTTGTTGTAGATTAGTCGGAGAGGGGATACGTTTATTTACACTGTTTGTCTTTTAGGATGGGGATGGAATAAGTGTGAGGTTGGGCGCCCATAAACCGGTTTAACCCCCCGGTGACTTTTGTCACTGACCGTTCCAAGGCGGTACTTCCATCTTCCTCCTATTGTATGTTTGTTTTGTCTTTGTGCGTCTCTTGTTGTTTTTTCTACTTATGTACATTTGCTGTTTCCTTGTGTTGCTGTTCGGGCGAGTGTTTGTTCTGTATGTGGTGTTTCCTGCATGACTCATTTTTGTATTTTTACAGGAGGGTGCCTTGGTGATCTGTTCCACTTCATCTACTGTAACTGGGGCGAAATTATTTATACGAGCAGTTCGTTGAATGCTGTAAATCCGTGGTAACTTATGCACTGGACACAGTGCCAGAGGCAATGCCTGCCCGTACAATGCCTACTGTCTTGTGCGAGTTGTTTTGAGGACGAATATTTAGGCAATGTGACATTTTTAATATTTATTAACTCTACCTTGATAGCATGAACAAGGAAATATTGTACTATTGCAAAACCTGTAGATTCATACATGTAATACATGTATTACATAGGCAACATAGCAGACAGACCTATTACAGACCCGAGTCTCTCCTACTGAAGCAATTGGTCTATTCTGCTTGCAAACGTGTGAAAACCCGTTGTAAAGGGTTACTATAAATACAATATTAGTAAAACAATATTGGACATTTCGACGCATTAATATCACCATATATAATCTAATCATGATCAAATGGCTTGTCATATTAATTATATGTAACATTTATTTAGTTCTCCATTGCAATCAGTATGAATGTACGAGCGTACATTGTGTACAGAACTTCTCGTGTAACTGGGGCAATTCTACAGTGTGGATAAAGAGACGACGTATTCTTTAGGAATTTACAAAATGCATATTGCTACATGGACATGGGTCTATTTCTATTTCTTACATATTCACCAGACACTTAACTTGTTGACACTGCCTTGCCAACCAAAATGGCAAATTTTACCTGGTGTTTTATGTAAGCCTACCTAGCATAGTGCATCATATCTGACAAAACTCTTCTTTCCAAAGCGATTCCGTAGAGTTGCAGCAAGATTGGCTTTTTCGGATTTTTTTTAATATATCAGTACGCATCTTAGCTCCGGCAATGGATTTTCGTCCAAATAATAAGGTTGCAGATACAATACAACCTGCCTAAAGCGGTCATCAAAAATAAGTCTTATTATGGCTATTTAATGCAGGCGGTAGCATGACGCAGGTCAAACGTAACAAAGCACATTCTTATAGGACTACTATGTTCAATAAATGAATAACCGCTTAAGACATGCGCTATTGTACGTGCTTTTCCTGACAATAAGTCTCTCATTCGCTCTAAATAACACATCATTCGAAAACATACATATTCGACTTTGTATGCTATTAAGGAGCATTATGTATGACCTTTGCCCTGTATTAAGCAACCACCTTCTAAAAATCCTATAATCAATAAATGAATAATTGCTTAAGACAGGTTTTACTGTATGTTTATGTCAAAACCAACAGTTAACCAATCATTAAAAAAATCCTCCTTTAACAAAATAAAATATTTGGTATGCGCATTTTCGTATTAATCAATCAACACCAGAAGTTGTACACGCATACATAATATAAAAATAGTGCTTACAACCCATTTACCGACAGAACATATTTGTTCAGCTAAGTATTCTCGCTATCCGAATACGGCTAAATCCGTTAAAGGAGCCTTTTGGTTAGAATGACTCCGATTCTAATTCGGAATAACGCATTGGATATTAATTAGATTGTTATCACATGTAATAATGGCTGACACTGGTTTTTGGCCTACATATACATCAAATGAGTACTTCCGGTATGCACATTTGAATCTTACGAGATTCCAGTCAATGGCGAAAGCTGTTCCGTTGGTTTCCGTAGCGATCCATTTTATTCTACTTTTTTCGATACAAACAACCCTTTCCTAACCGTCCTGTTTCGTGCTAAGTAAGTGTTAAGGTACATAGATTCCGATTCTGAAGCCAATTTGAAACGCAAAATTTGCGGGAAATCGCGCATTATACATCTTTAAACTGCATTTGGCATCACGTATTGTACTTTTCATGATTGAATGGTGGAACTTATTTTAATGTCGCTGCGAAATATACAGGATCGTATTTATCCACTCAATTATGCGTTAATAATAACAATGATACTGATGATGATGATTATTAACAAAATAATTACAAGAATTTGCTTTTCGGAAAATCTAATGCGCTAGAAATCAGCGCGTGTGTATGTGTGCGTGTGTGCGTGCGTGTGTGTGTGCGTGCGTCCATGTGTGCGTGCGCGTGTGTGTGTGAATTTCATCATTCCGTCCTTCTGTTCAACTCTTGCCAGAACAACATTGTCATGTTACACCAGCGAATGTTGGAAATATTAGTAAAAAAAAAGGTTCATAAATGCGAAAGAGTGAAACAGTCAGTATTCCATTTCCTGTTCAGGTCAGTATCAGACTTTGTAAAAATAACAGCTTTAAAATTTTAGTTGCTTTTAATACGCAGGTGTTCTACTAGTTGAAATTTAAATCTGTTTCACCATTATTGCTTTTAAGAGATTACACAATTAACTCCAAAGAGAGTCTCACTTGATTTGATTAGGTACTCAGACGGGATTTCGACGTGGCGTTTCTTCTTAAAGGCAAGATTCAATTTAATAAAGCATAGGCCGTTAAGCCAGGCGATGTTTGCAGCGATAGAGATGTTGTACCTTAAGGCCTGCGAGCGGGAATCATCTTTATAGTTTAGTTCCGCTGGGATGCTTCTAGACAATTATATTTCATCTGTCTATCTGCGACCAGAAATGTCCCTCAGATAAGGATAGCAAGGGGAACATTTATATGTGATACTTTTAATAATTGTATAATATATTTACCATTCGTATTTGTTTTAATTTACCATTTTTCGTCATTAGTTTTCGATATCACTTCACATAACTACCTGCTTCTAAGAAGTTGGCCGATCTTAAAGCGCTTTTGAACGCACATACCCTTGTAAAAAGAGCGCTATATAAATGTGATAGTGTCATGCTGTCTATGCTGTTGATTGATGGATGGATGCATTTGGGCTTACGAAGGTACTTGCAATAGGTTGAGCGTAGATAATTTAATCATTACTTATGCACACAGGCACACATTAACAACCAGGTAATGTATGAGCGTTTGGAAAAAAAACATCAAAGAAAGCCTGTAAGCGGAATAAAAAACAAATAACCAGATTTAACACACGCATCTGCTTAATCAAAGTAGATCGTGATTTTAATGTGAAATGAATATATATATAGGAATGCTCGAGAAAACAAATAAAACGAACTGCCAAAGAGTATGATGCTTGAGATGCGGACATGTTTTAATCCTTTGCAGTAAGTGTCATCCTGATTAAATTATCAGCTTTAAATATACTATATTTTATTTAACCCTTTATTTCCTATAGTAGCCGTCTGATCAGGGCATGCTCAGTTTGCAAATGGAATTTGACAGATCAGTTTCCTTACTTTCTAACATGGCCGTAATGTTCCACCTACCATATTTAATTAAAGCTAGTATGTAGTCCATGATTATTCAGTAGGTATTGAAAATTGGAATAACCATAGAACAGGGAATGGGTTAAATAATGACAGTCAGAGTATTAATACACATTCAACTGATTAACACATATCAGAGAGGCGACTGCACTAATCACTTATCATTTGGGATAGACATTGATCCGACGCTTTTGTAAAACGACCGATTATAGTTGTATTATACAGTGCATGTTTGGTAAACCCACAGGAAATGTGTAGGTTGAGTTTGAAAATATAGCTTTTGCAGATGAAAACTATGACAGAAACAAAAACATAACTGATGCAAACAAATGTACACAAAGTTTACATGTTTAAAGGTAATGACCATGGCTATATTATAATTATGACGACTGTCTCTACAGAAAGGAGTAATAATAAACCGAAATAGGAAGTAAGGGGGGTGTGTCTGAAATATATTCGAAACTTCACATATGGAACAAGCATGCTGAGACGAAGTGTCATGCACAAGGGTCATAACTCTAGCATCATTATATTTGGAGTTATTCCCCTTTTGTCATATTGTTTTTCTTATCATTTTTACCATTCAGGTTTGTCATGTATATACCATTGGAAACTACATCATGGGTGGGTGGGTCAGTGGATTTCTTTTAATCCGCCGGGGGACTCATGTATTGCATAGCAATACAACATTGACTTGTTCCCCTTTTGTTCTAATCTTCGCACTCCAGCATATTGACAGTTTTTGTGTCAGCTACGAGCAGGTACCATGTGTTCCTCCGAACACTCTTGTTTTACACCATCAAGTAAAATAAAAAGACATGCCCTACGGACATAAAATGATTTTCATCCGAACGCCATTGCCAACTTTTATCAATTGCTGTTTTGCAATACTTTCTAACCGTTTAACAAGTTCTAATGTTCTTTGTGGTGTGTGTCAAGAACGAGTACTTCCACACTCGCTGACACTCGACACGGCTTTCAGGGCAGAACCGAATCTTAACTCTTACCTTCATATAAACGTGTTTCACGCATTTGCAAACAGAGTAGACTAAGATCAAACGGCTCCGACCACGGTCTACCCTGCTTGCTAGTGGAAATTAAAAGATGTTTCTTTAGTATCTAAAATGCATACAATGTTCCCCTTTCTATATTTCATTATAACTATTATGTTCATGAGTGTACAGTATGTATTTAAATTTGGAGACAAAGCACAGATCCGTGAAAGGCTTAAATATAACGTTGAATGGGCCATATCATGCGGGTAAATATTGAATGTGTTACTGACTTACCGAACATGCACCGGGTATTTGCTAGTTAGCATGGAAATGTCTGTAGATCCGTACTCTTGAGAATAATCTTAAATGTATGCCTAAATCCACATTCCGGAATTGATAAATTGATGTTCCGTGTGTATGCATTATGTCAGACTATATTTATCTTTGACCATATAACTGTCTTGTCAATACACTCGGCCATTATGCTATTGTATCTCTTTACAGACTGCATTAATGACTGAAGCCGTCTTTAGTTATTGTATAAAATATCAGCTTGTAAAGAGCACTCAGTAGTGATACATGTGATATGCAATTCAATTTAAACTCATTTCCTGATATACAGTTAAAACACATTACATACTGTTATCATTTGTGAAAATATCTCTCCTATGGGAAATCATAACTTCACATGATTGAATGTCACATTCCAGTCAGCTACACCTTGGTAAGGAGACCATCATTGAATTCCATTTTCTATTTGCAACTTATTGTATCACCGTTTCACAATGAAGTCTAAATTGATAGTGTAATAATTTGAATAATTTTGTGATAAATGCTGAATGGTTTATACTATTTAGAGCGTTGTTGATAGAACAACAATTAACACTGACACACTGCAAGCTTTCCATCTGCAACGTGCGTTTCATACAAACAGATTCATCATTACAGTGTTTTATCAAAATTGTTCTAGTAACAAAATGTGATTATTATTTGACGATTAAATTAGATCAAAGGCTACGACTTTTAACCCTTACTCCATAAAAATGCCTTTCGGCGCCCTTGAAGACAGAGTAGGCCGAGATCAGACGAATCTTATGGGAGCCGCCAGATCAGGGCTGTTATGTTTGCTTGTGAACTAATATCGACATCATTATTAAGTTTCTGCCATGACCGACATTCAATGTGTCATTAGGAAAATGAAAGCCAGGGTTAAAGATACAGCTGCGCAGTTATATACTAAAATCGTCATTTATCCACCAAACCCTTTAAATGATCACTATTTAGAATTGTCTCTTCGCGAGTGGCCACCGTATTTGGCTTCCATCGTCTCCCTATTGGTGGTTTGGTATGTCTTTGTGCGACTCTTTGTGTCATTTATATGCATGTACATTTACTGTTTTTCATCATTGTGCTGTTTGGGCGGTTGTGATTTTGTATGCGGCATTTCGTGCACGACTCATACCTGTATTTGGTTCAGAAATAAAGGAACTGTTCCAGAAAGTGTTTATATTTATGCATCTTATCTGGCCCTCTAAAAGCAACGATGTCGTTATGTCTTACATAAATATTCATGCAATAAAGCCCTAACCACTTAATTTGTTACGTTTAGTGAAACTGAGTATCATGATACCATGCCAACACGTAGTGTGGGGGCATCTTCCCATTAACATATTATAAACCTAATTATCCGTACCATGCGTTTTGCTCATATACTGAAATGAACCATTTTCCCGTTGTGTATTCACATAAGCAAATAAACACTTCATGAGTATGAGCATTAATTAGCTGAATTAGTGACAATGGCATAGGTACACATGATGTTTCGTTAGAAATGGTAGAGTAAGATCTTACTTAATGAGCACAGCGAGCAGGTGAATATCAGACTGCTCCTATAGGAGCCCTCAGATCTGGGTCTACTCTGTTTGGACATACAAAAAGGTGTTATATGAAGGAAAGTGTTAAAAAGGTATACAGCCCCACTATTGTATAAATAGGTTTTCATTTCCCACTACTTACCATCTCTAGTGATACTACCAAGGGTAAGTAGATCATACTCTAAATAAGTCTCATGTTTAACCACTAGAATGCTCGAAACAATGCCGTTGTCGAGATAAACCTTTTGATCAGGATCTGCACTGTTTGTCATTATTCTCACAAATTATACCTATCACACTGATTGAAATCAAATCTACCTTTAAACAGTGATGGATTATTACACTGTGTTAATGCAGAGTGAAAAGGGTTATTAATGGATAACTACACAATATCATTACAAAATCAAATCAAATCAAATCAAACTAAAAATAATTAAATTCAGTCGATTAACCCTTTACCTGTTAACTCGTAAATGTAAACATAATGACACCATGGATATTAATTAGCCAAATATATAGTATGGAACATACACTCAGGCGTAATAAAAGCGTTTATATGAGGGAACGTGTTAACCCGACATTAATATGTTTCTTACAATTGCCGACTCAAAATAAACCCTATCTTATCTCATTATACACAGGTTTTAAAACACACATATTACAGAACGTAATGTAAGATTGGATACTGAATATGCTAAATACATTTATACCCATATAAACAGAAGTTTTAAAGAATAATAATTTCAGTCCTATTATGCAGGTGGATGTTTGATGCAGCGTGAAATGAATCCCTTGGATAACTTCCTTGGAAGCTTAGTGTATGAATTACAACCTGCATGAATATGCCACCTGTTTGAAAGACCGGCACTGGTATTAATCTCACTGTCCGGTATAGAAGGTTCCATCGTATTGAAACTGTCATTCCATTTGAAGTTATATGTATTGTCATTTAAACAAGACTCTGGATATTATATATATTAAGAATGTCAAATCTGTTATCACTTTGAACGCAGAATTCTCGAAAAGGAATGGTCCATCAGAATTAAAGGCTAAATATTGCAGAGAGGAAATTCATCGTCACGCTGTGCCTGAAGCTGTCTTGTTTGGGTCAACACGCTTTGTAAAACAAAACAAAGAAAGAAAACGGAATTGCTGTATTTAAAGCATTATACAAGTAAATCTAACTTCCGTCAGATAAGTACAAATATTTTCATTATATATCCATGGTGTCATTAGGTTTTCATCGCATGTTGCCATATTGATACAGTCATACTGCTTCAAATATAATCCATTACATAATGAGAGATCTGACGATGTCTTTGACAATTTATGGACTAAGCCTCGCTGCCAATATTACATTATTCAATACTGTTAATCATGATTGTCTTCTCCAGGGACACATTAACCATTGAACTGCTAATCGCTATTTGACAATTGTAACATTTGCAAACAATTAATGAGGATCTAAGCTGTGTGACACATGCTTAATAGTGTCTCCATAATTTAGACGATTAGGACGTAAGTGACAATTGCCCATGGTCTAAGTTAGAGCAGGCATTATTTAAAGCCAGATAATGTTAAAATTCTAGCATGCTTAATATGCCCAGTGTACTCATCACCTATATATGCATTGCATGCCTGCAAGAAAAATCCCTGTACTGATGAAACAGATATGTCTACGATTGCAGATGAGCAATAGTAACCTTAAGCATGTACATGGTTAATGGATGATTAGTTCTGCAAGTAGATTGGATCTAGATATGACACATATTAACCCTTTCACTGGTCTATGCTGATTATAAATTATTTCAATACCTACTGACTGTTCATGGACAACATAGTTATAGTGAAATATGGAAGATGGAACATTGTATCGATTATAGAAAGCAAATAAACATATTTATCAAATTCAATTAGCAAACAGAGCAGACCCTGACCGGACGGCTGCTATAGGAGCCGTCTGATCTGGGTCTACTCGTTTTGCAAATATGTGAAAATGTGTTTATATGAAGGAAAGGGTTAACTATGTGTCTCATCAATGGTCCGACACTAAGATTGCGGTTTTCGCAGAGAAATTGAATACAACTTTATTCCGAAAATTTGGTTGGCGAATATTAGTACCAACAGAATATATCTCAGCATGTTAAACTGCAGGCTCTATCTATGGTAAACACTTAACCTGCATGAATAAGCCTAAGTGGTAACACACACCTGTGTCCGATTGCAAACGAGCGTCTTTTGCATTATGTACACTAGGTATGAGTCACATAAACATAATATTTAATTTTGCATGACTGAATGAATACTAATATTAATCACGTACTCAAATCATTCATATACAACAGCGATCGATATGGATATCTGCAAAGACGGATGTTTAAATTAGTCTACTATCCCGTAAGATGCAGTGCTCGATTCTCATTTTAAAGAATTATCGGCGTTATACTATGATCTGTGAGGTATATCCGGAGAGTTCGTGGACAATGTCGATATTTACAAAACTAACGCACTTTTTTACCGCATATTTTATTGTCTGACTCATACACGACACTACAACGACGTCGACATCTACCCCGGGTTCGTGTCGGTGAGTACAGGAAAATGAAAATCTATTAACAATATCGGTACCATTTATCACATGTCGGCTAAGAAAGGTTTGCTCTTTAGGATGGTATACGTTTACCGCGTCCACTGGTTTTAACTTACAGACTTTCTAGCAGTGTCCACGAACTTTACGGTCATACCTCGTTCGTTAACATTTAACGTACCTTAATGTGTTCCACGACTTTGCAGAGTAAGCACTGTTTTTCATGATACAACTATTTAGCTATGTATCTTGCGCTAATTTGTAATGCGTTTATATCCGGGATATGATATTAACTTCCAGATACTACTCACATCATCCATCAACAGTTCGTCACTCGCATGCGTACTTTTATACAGCTCGGTAATCTGTAACACACTACAACGATGTGATGTGTTCTTGTTCTCTCAGCGTCTACAGACTAGAATGGTGCAGTGTATGCTAGAGTTATTAAATTGGATATTTAGTCACAACGAACTGCATTTAATGAAGCTTTCGATATTCCATCATTGATGTTTTGATGAAACAGTCGGTATTGCATCATTGGTGTTTTGATGAAGTAATCGGTATTCCATCGTTAGTTCATTTGGCTTGAACTGAAATTGATCATGAGTAAATGGCCAATGTATACGTTATCTTTACTCACATGGGCATATGTAAAGTGTTAGTTCATTAGCCCGCGACAGCATGGTCATTGCATATTAATACGAAACGATTGTACTCATACGCAATCAAATGGGATCCATGCAAATACATTTTATAAAGACAAGACAGATCAACGAAGCAAAATTTGATTGAATACACCTATAGAATAGGTGTATAGCTAAATGTTACATATGCCTCTCTTAACCTCATGTGGAGTATGCAGATAACATACGTACCAGTGTAAAGTGTTGTTATTTTTCCTGAAAAGTACATATGAGACCAAATGAGTCAGGATATCAACTATTCACAGTATATATACTATGAACAATTGAATCGGTTCAATAATAGTTGTTTGTTGGGAAGTAAGTAAGGTAAATTTGTTTTGTGATTAAATTGACGTCGTATGCAAACTATGCAATTATCATGGTAACGCAGATATTTGTGTCATTAGTACGTTCTACCTATGCACTAAAACCCCTTACACCGGACGTAAACATTAGTAAACATGTATCAGATTAATGCAGGTTGAATGTCACACAGAAACCTCCAAAAGAGCTTTCTGCATGATTTTTATGATTTGCATCCTGTATTAAGCAGCCACCTGCCATAAACAACCTAAATTGTTCGTTATCGGAATCCGTTATTAAGGGAGTTTACCATAATAATTCTGATGATAACAACGACGATGATGATAATGATGATGATGATGATGATGATGATGATAATGATGATGATATAGTATTATGCTACTCACTGTTACGTTACACTCATATATAATCTATAATTATCACCGACAATATATAGATTAAACCATTTTGATGACAGGAAAAGCATATTTGTATAATATAATGTTTCCAGAAACTGAAAATATCGTATTCGAACATCCTATTCGGGGGATAATATATTTGTTTCATTCCTACTCAAGAGAATATAATATAACAGAAATGTCTGAACTAGGCTAGAACAATTTTAAACAAAACGTATCCGTGCATCAGTACCAGAATAAAAAATCTTAAATCAATAATCGATCAATTTAAATCCGCTGACAATCAAATCTAATTAAGATTTCTGAAAATGTGCACTTTTGGATTACTTTTGTCATGTATTTGAGTGTTTATAATTATAGGTGTTTGGATTCGATTCGAGGGTAGGAGTCGTGTGATTGTGAGGGGATGTGTTTAGGTGGCGGTGGTGGTGGTAGCGGTGTGTATGTGGATTGTGTATGTGTGTGCGCGCGCGCGCGCGCGCGTGTGTGTGTGTGTGTCGCGATATCGCGCGCGCGTGAGCGTGTGTCTCGGGGAGGGGGGGGGGGGGGGGGGGTTACAAATATTTTACTATATGTATTCAACAACTACTTCAGGCATTGGTTTGCGATGAAAAGGAAACTGAAATGCTTATAGAGTCTAGTTATACGATGCAATTCATCACAAAAATTAAAAACTGAAAACCTATGCCTTCTGTATACTAATTTCATGTTTGGTTATGTATAATGATGTAATTTACTTCCCTGGAATCCAGTGCATATTGATATAACACGATTGAAAGTAATAGGTTAAAGTATTAAAACAATACTATCACATGGTCTGGCATATTTTACAGTCGATGAAGTGATAGGAATTTGACTAAGTGCGTTGTATTAAATTTCTTGTTCCGTGTTTATTAATTTATATTGTTTGATATTTGTTGGTTTCCTTTATGTGTTCATGCATGTTGAATAATAAATTCTAACTACATTTAGTTTTCAATCACGAATCGTCATGCAGGACATACCTTGCGTGCATTTCATTTCATGCATGGATGATATGTAATTAATATGTCAATATAGATCGATCCAAATGTCAGACCTACCGTAAGCATAAACATCGTAATTGGAACACATTTGTTACTGTTACATGTATATAACCCTTAACGATATAAACATGCCTTTGTATGCCCTTGAACACAGCGTAGTCCCGGATCAGACAGCCTCTATAGGAACCGTCTGGTCAAGGTTGTCTCTGTTTGCTTATGAAATTATACATAACACGTAGACCTGACTCTGCAATTACTACCAGTGTCAAACTTCATGTTTAACAATTAAGGTAATACAATATTCACGGTGCAATTATTTCTTACATGAATATTCATGGAATACAGGGTTAAATACACATTTATTAATCGTTTGTTTTATCTATTCCTGTATCAAACTAACACTCAAGATTGTACCCTTTAACATGCTAAATCATTGTTTATTTGGATTCATATTCGCTCACAGTGACTTCGTTTTCAAACTACAGCTTTAGTTGAACTCCGATGTCTCGACTCGGACAACAAGAACTTCGACATAACTCGAATATAAAGGGCTTTCCAAATTATACAATACAGAATTGTTCTGCAGCAATATCTATTGACACCCGCGACAGCTTAAAGTAGGTCAAAAATAATGCTGGTATGTCCCACAGGAACTTTCAGTATTACATTAGACCTGCATTAAGCTATGAAATGGGGAATTGTTCAGATTTGAAATCGGGTAATTCAAGCCTTGTTTTCTCAAAATAATTTGTATGGTCCCTTGAAATTTGAGATATCAAAGTTCAACTGTATGTAATATTTTCTTAAACTAGAGCTTAACTAACACAATTTACTTTTAAAAAAGCCCATCCGGATGTAATTGTCTGCATCTTGATTCAAGTGTCCGCAAGGAAGCTCGCATATTAGCCCCAGTCATATTTAAGGTTGATATTAATATCCATTGACAAATGATATAGAATGAGAAACATTCGCCGAAACTTCACTCATGTACGACTTTAAATACATTTGAGTCTCAGTATCTCGAATTGCATGGGGCAATACACAATACTTCGAGATAACGTAAATGTTCGAGTCGTCCGCTTCCGTAACCTGCACACTTTCTAGAGGTGACAGCTTAGTGCAGGTTGACAATACTGCTGAATGCTCCTACAGGAGCTCCTATAGGAGCGTTCAGCATTACCTGCGACCTGTATTAAGATGTCACGTGTCTTTATACATATCTGCACTGGATGAATTAAAAAACAAACTGTAATACAAGTTTTGGAAGGGATCGACCTTTTACCCGAATAAATGCGAAGTTCGAATTACCAGAGTGCGATATATCGTTGTTCCACTGAATCTATATCGTCCTTTGTCATCCTAGGTAGATGTGCATTACTTCGACTGAATCATTCGGTTTCTCATGTGGATACAAACTGTTTGCATATGTAATCAGAGATGTGCAATTGACAACGAAAGAGTTAAGTCATTTGACTAGCTGTAGTTTCAATGTTTAACTATAGAGTCCACTCAGTGTAAACAACTTTTACTCTTTGTACGCTAGCGGCGAAACTGTGATTACCTATGCAAACAGTTTTGATCCAGATGAGACGCCGCATGATGCGGCGTCTCATCAGGATCCAAACTGTTTGTCATCTTGATCATTATGTTTGCAAAGAAATTAGAGAAAAGTTATTTTAAGAATTGAAGCAGACGACAATCGAAAAATTACTTAGCGTGCAAAGAGTAAAATAGCTAGAGGGTTTAGTGTAGCAAACAGTGCATACCCTGAAAGGAGGGCTAATATGCGAGCCGTCTTATCTTGGTTTACACTGCAAATATTGTACACGTGTTTATCTCATTTTATCTCATTTAAAGGGTTATGTTTGTCTGAACCAAAGCATTTTTCCTAAATATATATTCAGTGTTAAAGCTTCCAAAGCTGTATGTTCACATGAACTACAGTAAAACCCCTCTATTGTGACCACTTAATGAACAAACATGGAACTTTCTGCATAACTTTCGTCCTGCTTTAAGCTACCACCTGTCTTTGCCACTATGAATTATGCCCTTTTGCTGGTCGCATTAGAGCGGTTTTACTGTATTACAAAAGTCGAACAGGTCAGGCCGGCCGCGTAGTTTCAGCTAGTTCTAACGAAATGCGTAACATGACAAATCGTACATACTATGATGAGAGAGATCCCCCAGTAGGCCAGTGATATGGGTCTACACTGTTTGTAACGTACATAAGTACCTCGTTTCTGAACGGATGAAATGGTCTTATATGTACGAGGTATGATCAAGTGCTACAGGTTGAACACACGTGGAACTGTGAATAATAACCACACTCTGTATGAGCAGAAACGGGCGTTAATCAACACAAACAAACAAACATATTGGGCTGGTTTTATTTCTTATCGACATACTATGTACCCGTTTGGCTAACCACCCGTCCGTCCGTCAGGCACATCATGCATTCTCTCTCAAATTGCTTAAACATATTATGATATATCAGGTGACTTTCACTGAGGCGTCAAAATGCGTCAATTAGAGGGAATCGGCTAAAGCTTACATGACAAGACAGAACGTCTGTTGAACCCTACTCCTCTTAGCCTTCAAATTCCCATTTTAGTTGAAACAATCTTTTAACATTTCAGGTAAGTGTTACGCACGTCCGTAAGTGCGTATTTTAGCTACGCCCCTGGTCGTGTATGAATATGCATTGAATAAGGTGTTAGACTCAAACGCCAATGCCACATATCTCAGGTTCGCATTATATATCTAATAATAAAACGACCGGGTGTAAGACATGAAGATTATTGTTCTTGGAAATACGTATGAATCCACTGGCAGTATTAGACAATGAAGCTTTTTGTGAAGCATATGAATAATATGCTTCAAAACACTTGTTCAGAAAGATATGATAGGCATTTGCAAGTAGCATGGATCGCAATTAGATTCAGCGTCTGTATACATGCCTATAAAACTATTTAGTTGAGTCTGAGTTCGTTCTTAAGTTTTTGATTTTCCAGATTTGGGCCCTTGGCTTAAATCTGACCAATCAAAAGCTTGAGAACAAACTCAGACTCAACTAAAAAAAACTTTATAAGCATGGACCCTGATCAGGATCCAAGCAGTTTGACGTTCGGCCATAAGTTTCTTAAAAAGTGTTGACGAATCGGCAGAAAGGAAACGTTTAACAGTCATCTTAGCTTTGGCAGCTCTTTCGAGTATAAGGGCAGAGAAGCGTACATGGAAAGGAAGAGAATGTGATGACATGACATACAAAAGACTCAAGTTGACATATTAAAGTTTCCTTGAAATAAACTTTTCTACAAATTGAATTCCGATGATACCATGATATGATTTCCCAAACGGTGACTTTAACGTCAGTGATAACAGCTCTGAGAGCCATTTTGAAGATTAAGTTCGGGAAATGAGTTTGATTGGATTTTTATTGCAGATTTGTCATGATCAATTACTCGCGAGACATGTAATCAGCATTTTGATGGAAAATATGATCATACTAACCCATTTTAGTTTCTTTTCTTAAGTGCATTTGCCCCAAACTGTATTATTAACAAGTAATTATTAACTATTTCGCAGCCACATTTTGTTGTCAGCATCCTTTGTCGTCTGCTGCAATTTTCATTGATTTTGTTACATTTCTTCATTTTTTTGTAAGTTAAGTAACAATTAGTTTGGATCCTGTTTAGACGCCGAGATACTCGGCGTCTGATCTGGATCTTAACTGTTTGCATATGTAAACACAGATGCGACATTGTCAGCGAAAGTGTTAATTGAACTTGTGTATTTGTTATAAATTATGTGCCAATATGAAATAGAAGTTATAAAGAGCACATTGCAGAGTTTAGCAATTAGTTCAGGGGCCTCCTGTCTGGGTCTACACTGAGTTTTTCTCTAAGGTAACTAAACCAACTTTAGTTACGACAACCATGACTGTTAATGTTTCCAAATCTCTCTGAAATCAAATCAGAAGTGAGATAAATTCAATATACGTAGTCCAATCGCAATTTCATCTTTTGATTGATCCTGTAAAATCATATTACATACAGTAAAACCTCTCTATAACGGTCACCAAAGTGCGTTTATTAGTTGGTATTTAAGGCAGATGACTGCTTAAAGAAAGGTGAAAGTAAAACAGAACGCTCCTATAGGAGCGTTCTGTTTTGCTTTCACCGTGCTTTAAGCAACCACCTGCCTTTAACACAAATTACTTGATGTAATTTAGTGGCCGTTATAGAGAGGTTTAACTGTGTATATGTTATCGGAAACCAAGAACGTGTCATCCATAGGTTATGCCAGTCTCCCGAGTGTTGTTCCATGATTTCCGTTCCATTATCAAACGAAACGAATCATGATAAACTCCGGATATATACATTTGTGTCACACTAAACGTGTGGGTATATACATGTATCTATGTGTGTAAGCCGCCACGCTGGCGATGACATGTTAGGTTAACGGCTCAATAAAACCGAGTCTGTATTTTTCTCTTTTTACATTGCTGCATTTGCTTTCGAAGGATCTCCGACTTTCAGAATTCTTTATATATTTCATAATTTAACAAATAGTAAAATATAGTCAAAATTGAAGCCGAGATGTATTGGCATATCTAGAACATTTTATATATTTCATTGTGATTAAGAGTTTCGTCTTTCAAACAGCGAAAGTTTGAATCTGAGCACAGGGCGTTCTGGTATACACTGATACACACGCACAGCTTTAGGTTGGAACCACTTTCTTCGGTTCGACTTATTTACAAACATCTACCTCAACTAACCTTTTCAACAATTTACTGTTAAATGAACTGTTTGAAATATGAAAACAGTGCATAGTCTGATAGAATGACTGTCCTAGGAGCTTCCTCACACTACAGAGGACCATATCGACTACTTTCCCACCACTGAAAGAGTTCCAATGTATTGTTTACATTCAACCGTCATCCGGAAACTCTGAAGATAGACGAACAACCTGGCAGTGTCCTTCTCTCTTTCATTCTATACATTTTATTTTATTATATGTCTATGTCTCTTTTTCTCAACCCTTTTCTCTGTATATGTCAGTTTTCGTTAAGACACCAAGTGAATAGTTATAAAGGAATCCATCTGTTATTAATATTGATTGATTTGTGTTTGAGAAATGGCTCTTTAATAGTGAGTGAGTTGGGTATATATATATACATCTTTAAGATATAAGCAAACCTAGTAGATTCAGATCACAGCTCTATAGGCGCCAATTTGATTTGGTTCTCTTCTATGTACAAAAAAGTATGATGATTAAAATTTTAAAACAACAGGCCAATATGCAAAGTACATCACCGACCTCGGATAACTTAAACATCATGATAACTGGAAGTAAAAATCCGGTCCTTACACAAATTACAATACAGACTTGTTCTAATATATCACTGAACATATCTAGAATACGTGTGAGAGCTTAATGCAAGTCAAATGGAATGCTAACATCGGATGACTCGACCCTGTTATTCCGAAGTAATTTGTATGGTCCCTTGGCGTTCTACGGGAACATTCAGCAATACCTTAGACGTGTATTAAGCTGTGAACTTGGGAAATAGTTCAGATAATAAATCGGATGACTCGAACCTCTGTTATTTTGAAGTAATTTGTATGGTCCCTTGAAGTATTAGGTTTCGAAATTCAACTGTATGAGGTGTGAACATACTTCCGTATGAAATCCATAACCCAAATTTCGTACTATCTATTTAAATGAATATAGAGTAAAACATATCTAACGTTTTAAGCCTTAATAACCAAATTTGTCTTTGAAAGCGTGTTGCTGCTGAATGCAGACATATTACTCTAGTAAGACCCTTATACATAAAGTACGCCCTGTATTACACTATTACAAATCTTATGTTTTCTTTACATCGATGCCTTCATATATATTGTTTTGTAGTAATATTAATAGATACACATTAACCTTTAGCCTGCTATTGGCGGACAAGTGAATACATATTCAAACAGTTTGGATCCAGATGAGAGGCCGAGTAAAGCGGCGTCTTATCATGATCAAAACCGTTTGACACTCTGTATCCATGCTTATAAAACTTACTTTTTAGGTGAGTCTGAGTTCGTTCTCAAGCTTTTGATTGGCCATATTTGAGTTCTCAAGCTTTTGATTGGATAGATTTGAGCCAAATGCTCACATCTGACCAATCAAAAACTTGAGAACGAACACAGACTCAACTAAAGGTTTTATAAGCATGGACCCTGATTGCATTCTGGTAGACAACTTGATTATAGTTTGAATTTGGAAAGTGTATTAGGTGGAAATTATGTAAAATAATTTGCCCAGAAAGCTAAAGGTTAAACACAGTTATTTGCCTGCGAAAACATTACTGCAATGCCCATCAACAAGTGTTGTAATACGTATAAACTTTAGAAGGCAATGCTATTCCTTTTCCTCGCCCCAGAAATCGTTGTTTCACATTACCTTTGATATTTATTATGGAAAAAACAATGATTTTACAACTACATTAATGAATACCTCCGCGAGTTATCAAATGTGTTTAGCTGTATTAGTATGATGTGGTACAATGCCTCGTACAAAATACAACCACAACTACATGTACTTATTCGACGATTCATTCTAATTCTGCTGTTACCGGGTCACTGTTTTGTTATTTACGTAATTTAATTAGCCAACCAGAGTCAAGGCGTCATTTGCGTAAGGGTGGAATACACATGGGGCGATGTATGAATTTTATATGTCTGGATATCAATATTTAAAGCCCAAAAGACACATTAACCTATTTAGCTTTCAGTTGATTTAGGAGTCGATTTAGCTCGAATATAATTACACCAGTTACAAACATGTTTCTAATCATGTAAAACAATGACGGAAATAGATATTATGGCAGTATGTCAGTATGTCATTGTCATCTGCCTACATGATGAAAACTGCAGTGAACTTATTCTCCACTAAATTGCAACATGACCAGTTGTCTACTTTAAAACAAAACAAAACTTCAGTTCTCGCGTCCATTGTTTACGTTAGGCCCCGCAAAGGTATAATTAAAACTTGTCAACAACAGCACGTGAGCATGAAAATCGCCTTGGCACTACATGTGTAATCAGGCTCCGATATTATAAAGCTTTTTGCTTGAGTCTAAGATCATTCTCAAGCATCTGATTGGTCAGGTTCTGAGCTTGCTCCGAATCTGACCGATCAGATACTTGAGAATGATCTTAGACCCAGACTCAGAAGCTTTATAATATTGAACCCAGGACTACAGCAACACGTTTTATGCTAGAAAAAAGGTTCGTACAGATTTACATTATATCTGCGGACTAAGCATTATAAAGGAGCATTCGGGTATTATATGATTGCGGAAGAAAGCTTGGATCGTTCCTAAAGAATAAAATGATGAACGTTTTCAGAATAGTGAGCCACTACATCTCTTGACGAGCATCCATGAACGAAAACGAATCCACTAAAATGAATTAGATCAAGCAGAACTTAAACATGTATAAACGATACAAACACGTATTTGAAAATTCCTCCGTGATCTCAGGGAAGTGGAATAGGATACAACATCGCATGCATTCTGTAAAATAATTGTTGTGGGTGGTAATCTAATCCTTTGGGGAAATACGGAGATGTTTTCAAAATGACGTTTTCAAAATGCATGCATAAAGTGTAACACGTTGTAACGAACGCCAATGTTGTTTTGTTTTGTTCTGGTTAATTAGAAAGACGACAGTATCCTATTCTTTGTTGATTATATGGTCCTATATTAATTTACCGTGAATATGACATTAGCTTCTCCTATGATATAGCAATGGTTGGATTCATTCACTAACAATAACCGACACAATTCTGCGGATTCAAACTCTAATTTTGATTTCGTTTGGTTTGGTTTTGTATCGTTTTATTCGTCGTGTTAACAGTATTTCAGTCATATTACGACGTCCAGCTAATTGCAGGTGGATGAAGACCTCTTCTGTTTACGGAACAAATTGTATTGTTTTGTGCACAGAAATAACATCCGGGTAGAACCACTGACCTATCGCAAGTCAATTGGATGGTCGATGGGTCTACCCGGATATTCTTCTTTGACCGTGTAATAAAACATGCCACATTTTGGATTTCATGCATGGAACAGTTTTATGTGTATACATATGGTATGTGTGTATCATGTTGATATGAACACTCTTCGTTTGTTGTGGGTCGGTTTTATGTTCTACATTGTTATGCACTTCGTGATCCTTTCAATGTATCAGTGCCCTAAAAGAGATTGGCATGGACCAGGCAAGAAACAGTCTATGAAAGTCATGTGTGAGCACGCATTCTATGTATGGATCTAATGTTGCTGTGTACTGTTCTGCGTCATTTTCAAATTAATTCTATTTTTGTATAAATGGTTTGTCTTGTAATTCGTCGTCAGAAGATAATGCGACATGTTCTTAGATGCTCATAATAAGTGGAATTTCTGTTGTACGTTCACTGTAAACGCCGTAGCAATAATGAAAAATCTTCAAAATATTGTCTTACATTTATGTAAACTTTGTGCAAATAAATCAAATCTTGCCACATTGTGTCACCGAATGGAATGGTTATATATCTTAAGACGGTTAGATATTATCTTAAACTGGCCAACCTGATTTTGTGGTCTAACAAGAGTAAATTGTATCATAATTGTGTTCTCATTAATATTTAATATCATTTGCATTAACACCATCCTTCAGATAAACGCATTTGCAAACAAAGTAGACCCAGATGAGACTGATCCCATAGGAGCGGTCTGATCAGGGTCTAATAGATACATGTAAATAGTTTATTTACTTCCTAAAATGGCTACAATGTACCACTTTCCATGTTTCATTACAACTATGTTGTTCATGAGTAGTCAGTATGTATTGAAATTTGGTCAAATAAATAGTGATGTCAATACGAATCATTGCTAGTAATATTCTTATTGTATATTATGTTAGGATAATTAGCATACTTTTGACAATTAGATCAACAATGTTAAATATCGATTTACTTTCAATATGTAGTATTAAATTTTGCACACGTCCATGCTAGATTGTAGGCTGGTTAATGATAATGTGCATACATACAATGAGAAATGCATTACTTTAAAGAGTGGAATTGTATAGAACACGTCACCGGTATTTGGAACATAAAATAATATAATTAGTATGCTTTTCACGCAAGTTACTTTATGTCTTCGTATTGACCAAACAGTCACATTAAAACCCGCACACTTTTGAGTCAATACTCACGCATGCGTACATGCGCACGCAAAAGTTGATTATTGTTCAGGACACTACATTTGTAACAGTAAAACACAATGAAAACCGTTATGCCTTCATAGTCGAACGGGGGCGTTAGAGCTCACGTGTGAGTTATAGCTAATTACCGGATGTTTTAGGCAAATTCGAGTGTGAAACGCTTTTGGAACATATACGTTAGTTCTCGTTCTGTTAGAATTGTTTCCTTTTCGTTGCGGACACAAATATATTTTAAGATATACTTTCAACTGTTGCTGAAAAAAACTAACACTATAAACGAGAGCGTTAAAAACATGTTGTGCGGTATATGAAATTGTCCGTAACGTTTTCGCAAAAACTCTTCATAATCGAAACCGAGTTAATTAATTTGTAATATCAGTGGAGCTGTGCAGTACACAATAAATCGCAACATTCATGTTTCTGTTTCTTTGTTTTGCATTTGTTCGGAATACCGAAATATACTGATTTACCAATGTTCAGTACAATCGAACAATAAATACACTTCGAACAATCGGTGGTGGAATACAAATTTGCGTATAACCTGCAATGTGCATTTGAAGAAAAGAAGACGAATGAGATGATGATGGCGAAGAAGAAGAAAACAAAGCAGAAGAAGAAGAGGTAGACAATGAAGAAGAAGACAATGGAGGGGGAAGGAGAAAAAAATAATGTTAAATTTGATAATAATAATAATAAAATATGTCCCAAATTTGTGTGTAGTGATATAATTTCTAATGTTCTCTTTAGCATGTAATCAACATACAGGTCTTTATTACACCCAGTAATAATCATGTCATCAATTATAATATATATACATACAATTCAACAGTAATGTCGCACACTATTAAATACAAAAACAAGAAGGAGCACTATTAGAACCAATTCAACTAATCGACTTTCTTAACCCTTCGCTTGCTGATCGCGTCAATATACCTACCTGTAAATAGGGTAGACCCAGATGAGACAGCTCCTGCAGGAGCTGTCTCATTAGGGTCTGGACTATTTACAAGTTGATTGTGCAACCAGTGCACTCCACAGCAGTGAGTTCACAGCCAAATACTTTCACACAGTGAAGATATATGTAATTATACAACAGGGTATGGGTAAAGAAGGAGAAATGTATTTTAAAATTCAGCAAGTGAAGGGTTAATGCAGTTCCTACTGGATCGTACGATATCACGTGAGGCTTAGCTATAGAGACCCCGTTTTCTTATTCAAATCGAGTTTGAATTAGATAAAGCTTAGACTGAAAAATGGTAGGAATTCTCCAGTATGATATTTCAAGAACCGAAATTGGCTCAAATGTTTATTGCTTGTACCGTTTATACTTAGCGAAAAGGTTTATAACAGGGCACTTAATTATAAGTAAAATGGACGTATATTTAGATTATTTTGCATACTAATAGTATAAACGTACATGTATGAGTCATGCAGGACACACCACATACAAAACACATAGTCGCCCGAACAGCACCACGACAAAAATACTGTAAATGTACATGCATATCAAAAGAAACGCAAAGACATGAAAAACAAACAATAGGGAGAAGAAGGAAGTACCGCCTCAGAACGGTCAGTGACAGTAGTCACTGAGGGTTTAAACTGGTATAGCGGCGCCCGACCTCACACTCTGTCCATCCCCCCTAAAGGACAAACAGTGTAGATAAACATACCTTCTCTCCGACTAATCTACAACAACAGCGATGGCTAATACAGTGGTAAATTGCATGTAATACGAAAGCATATATAAGTCAAGCAAACTGAATCCACATATTATATTTTGCTAGTGTACACAGTGATTGAGCTGCAAACAGAGTAACTATAGAAAAGTAATAAAGGGTATGACAAAAACGAGATTCGGCGTCCTCCTTCCGTTTCCTTATTTAAAAGGGCGTCTTCACATAGTACCAAGTCTTTCTTGTCGGCGTACATGAAACAAGGGCAGCGTGATCGCCAACTATAAAAGGGATGGCAACCAGACATGTAGTACTATAAGATCATATCCCTTTTTAATGTGTATGTTCTTTATTGTTTCGAAGTTTGTAAACGACATCACCATAACATACAGGATGATAAGTACCGTGCCCCAGGAACGCCTTACGGTTACACTTATACTTGCCGATAAGTGAGAGATTTCGATGGTAAGTTTAGATAATGTGTTTCTTAGTTTATGATATATATATCCTTGCTTAAGCAGTCTTTCAACATAAATGAGATTCCGACTTAATATCGACAATAGAATAACAAGCTCTAGCGAAACGAATAAGATATATAAACCCCGTAAAATGGAGCACGGGGAACGTCTCCGTATAATATTAAAATCAAACTCGCCTGTTTAGTCACAAATACTATACTCATCGTCCTGTCATAAACATTTAGTCTGCTTAACGTTGATTGCAATATATACCCATTTAAGCAATTGCGAAACCATCTGTATCATACATAATTGATCCTGATGATCTAAATCCACGCTGTTTGCAGATGCAAATCAGTTGAAGTTGGAAATTGAAGCTACTGCATCCTGTGTATGGGATCCTATGTTGTATTTATAAAAAAACCATATAAGGTGACAATGCATATCAAAAAGCCAGTATCATATCAAAGAACAACATAGTTTACAATGCTGTCGAAAATAATATATTAACGAATTATTAGAAGGCAGTTATAAACTCGAATTAATTATATTCTATGATATATATTATGCAACTATCATCTCTGCGTTCTAGCTGGCTTATTGCAGTTCGGTGGTCCAACACGGATGTTATGTGGTCGAAACAATGTAATTCCTTCCATACACGAAAAATACTCTCGGGTTTTTCTCCACATGTGAAGCTAGTCTTGATATGACTGAAACACTGTTAAAACGGCGGAAAAACAAATACAAACAAATTTGGAATTATATTAGTTTAGTCAGTTTCGTTCTAGAATTTAATTTATAACAAAGAGAAATACATAACTTATATCTTTACTGTGTTTTGCAGCGAAGAATATACCACTAAATGTCAAACGATTTGTTGACATGATGCTTGCACATTGATAAATAGCACACCTACATAACAACAGCGTTGTTTGTAAAGTACTGACATGTTATTGACGGCATCAGGCACGTATACTACATTACTGTAACATACTGGGAACAGGTACTGGGCGAAATGCAGTAGGCGATTCCGATAGCTCAGTCTGTAGAGCACGCGCCCTGTAAGGGAGGGGTCCCAGGTTCGAGCCCCGGTCTGGCTGCATGCTTTTTCACCAGTCCTGTTACACTAAAAAAACGTACGGCATTCTGTACTATAGTAAATACGTATAATTTATGGCAAGTGTTTTATTTGTAAATTGTATCGGTCATCGTATAATATAGAAGCTCACAGTCCCTGTCTATGACAAACAGAACAAGCCATGTTTAAATGGTGATGCCGTTTCCGCTGCCGCAATTTAATTTACATGAGTCAATACACTCACGACCATATATCTGTCGACAACGTCAAACTAACTGATATTACATGCGATGTATACAAACTGAGGCGCACACATACATATTCATTATACATTGTGTGCTTACTAAACACATATAATACGTTGCATACAGTTTAGTGATACATTACAATGCCACCGAATACAACTGCACTGCATGCCTATTTAGACCTGAAGTATCCTGTTGAATATTCCGGTCCTGTTTGTAAGCGTGCTGGTTTGTTAGCTCGTCTGTGCGTTGCCGTTGTCATCGTCGTTGTCCCTATCGTTCGGATAATTTAACGTTGGCTATTTTGTCTTTTACTCTTTTCGTGTGAATCTCATGAAACTTCACACACTGGTCAACCATCACAAGGGTTACACTCGAAGTGAGGTTCATTATGCACAAATAAACTCCTTAATGGATTTAAAAAAAAATGAAATCTCGCGAGACGTGCGTAAGCATCCGCATGCGATGGTCTTGTTTTAGATATATCGATGTTGCGCTACTTTGATACTAACAGATGGTCTGAAATAAAAATTGAATAGATAATCAATTTCGTCAGTATGACATTGTCAGAGTTAGTATTAAAATGATATAAATTGAGCATTGTCTCGTAATCAATATATCAAATCATAAACGTAAGCGTTTATATTTTGCTGATATAATCTTACAGCTCGACCTCAAGATGTCACTTTATTTGAACGTGAATATTTTTAAGTGTGATCCCTACTATATAAGTCGCATTATGCTAAGTTGGATATCTTGCTTCTAGTTAATATAATCGGCGTCATAGTATGATCCATGTTGTTTGACACTCGGTTTAACTCTTTTGGCGCCAAATTTAAAAGTGTCGTCTTCAATAATAATTTCATATTAAATATAATTCTAAACTAAATAATAAAGGTATATTAGTAAAACATTTTTAAAAAAAACAACCTGTATGCTTGGGCTAAAAAAATACAGAAAACAGTGGAGTCCCAGGTCAGATGCTGCCTTGAAAAGGCGGCATCTAGCCTGGGACTGCACTGTTTTCAATGGTGCCAACAGGCGACATTGGCGCCGAAAAAGCCAGAACTCCCGAAACGTATACAATCAGTACTAAGAAATACATACAGCAGGTCAGTTTTAGCAGGACACAGGTTTATTTAACTTGGAACTGTGCAAGCGTCACATATAACGGAAATGCTATACGCGTATGGCAATGGGTGGAATAGAATTCAGTTCAATAATGATACAAATTGGCGTACTAATGATAATCCAAAGTATGCGTATATTTTTCTGTGAAGGTACCGCATTTAAAGAGAGTCATATTGACGAATGTTTATGTAAGAAATAATGACACCATGCAAACTGATTACATCTGAAGTGTTATAATAGCAAATTGATTCAGAAATGTTTGTCCATGCCAGAAACTGTAGTAACATATTTGCATTAGATCAAAGCAAACAGAGCAGACAATCACCACACGGCTCCTACAGTCGGAAGTGTGTGACTGAAGTAAGAAAACACTAGGTGATAAAACGAAAAGAAGAAAGCAATTACGGTTCTCATTTCCCGATGTGCTTTTCTGAAATTTGATTAAATCTCAAAGTGACGGAAAGGACTTTTGAATTTAGATTTATTATCAAATTTACACCTAATGTGTAACATTGAATTGAATTAGACAGCAACGTTTAACGTATCGCCTTTTTAATGCAATTTGCTTAAATGTTCGAGCAAAGCTAAATTTGAATACGGTTTCGAGGGATCGCACTTAATGGTAACGCCAATATATGCATTCTAACTTTTATTTTTGAGACTCACGCACATGAGGTTTGCCATGTAAAAGGTGTAACATTTGTGAATATTGACTAGTTAACTCCAATACTAACATTTCATTTCATAAACTATATGGTAACTTACTCTGGCAATGACAAATGACAAAAAAGGTTTTACATTTCCGGTGTTGTGTTCCTTTTACAGATTCCATATATTGCTATAATGGCCACTGGGCTATTGTTGTTCTGTTGGCAGGCAATTATGTCTTCCTCTTGCAAGGTTGGACGTGATAATGAATGGATGGTTTTAGTACCATCTGCATTGTTACAGATAATATGAGGCAAACGTCATTTTCCTATACACATTAGAACAGTCACCGTATATGTCTACTAAATATATCATCAGGACTATAACAGTTCGTGTTGCAGGGCTGTAAAATACGTATACTTACACAAAATACACAATACACGTGTTCTTGTTACGTTACTATGGCGTGGATGTACCACCGCAGTACTAAACAAGGAAGGGATATTCAGTTTATACATAGTTCAGTGCCACTTATTGATTTTGAGCCCAAAGGACAGTTTGTCTGGAAATTATGGAAATGCATTTGATGACCTGTATGATTTAATTTGCATTGTATTATATGTTAGTGTTATATGAATGTGTTGCTTTGGATGAATATAAATGGCTTTATTTATGTCTGAAATGAACGATTTACAGTATGTTATTGATTATGGTTTCGTAATACCCATTTGCAGCGGAAGGCTAACATGAACATCTTTTGTATGAGCATATCTGTATTGTGATACAAACACAGAAACGGTACATTATCACAAGTCAGTTATCATGCAAATGATTTGTAATGCAATTTGTTTTTAGATCGTCTGTTTCGAAGAAATCACGAGCTATTATCGTCACTCCGGCGTCCGCGTCGTCGTTGTCGTCGTCGTTATCGTCCGAAATCTTAACATTGACCATAACTTCTTCATTTTTTCATTTACAACCTTCATTGTTGGCATGCATGTTCATCTTGACAATGACGACAGACGAGCGTTGGCAACCGCTTGCGGTGCTCTTGTTTCAAAACTCTTTCGCTGCCAATGTCGCATATGTGATTACCTATGCAAACAAACAGATGAGATGCCGAGTAATTCGGTGTCTCATCAGATCCAATCTGCCTGTTACCGTGACAATTGTGTTTGCGACAAAAATGAGGATAACAAATAAAATGATATTGTAGCAGACGACGAAGTTTGCAGACGAAAAACATTGACGGCGAAAGAGTTGAACTAATGTTGACTGTGTTGAACTCAGTCAGTTATTTATATTCATCCTGCTAAGTCCAACATGGCTGTAATTTACAGATTATGTACATCCACGAGACACCGAGTGACTGATTGACACCCGGACAGTAGTTACTTAAAACCCCGAATGTATAGTAAAGCCCCTCAACACGTCAATGTAAGTTTTTAAGGTAGTTGGCATCTTAATGCTGAGTAAAAGTCACGAAAACTTGCTTTCAATGAGCATTCTGTATGATTTCAATCCTGCATTTAACAGCCATCTGCCTAACATCACCTAACATCTTATTCATAGAAGTCCTGTTTAGAATGCTAAGTCGCAGTAGACAGATTTAAACATATTTCCTTTATACAAGAAGCGATGTTTTACGCAAGCGTACAATTGCTGCGTAAGACATTTTTAAGCAGGTTAGGAGATAAAACAAAGAGCAACATTATTATTTAGTAATTTTGATTATGCAAGGACATACAACATTCCATCTGACTTCTGAAATATAAGCAAAGGTTCCTCTAAACAGGTATGAGTTTTGTTCAAGCTGCTTTTGCTTTTTGTTTTCATTTATAACAACCTTTGCAAACAGTCTGGATCCAGATGAGACACGGAGTAACTTGGCACCTCATCAGGGTCCAAATTGTTTTTCACTTTTACATTTAATTTAATAATAGATATGGAAGGAAATATGCACCAGACGACATTATTTGCAGACATTTACCCCCTCAATCCCATGAAGACGGGTCTGTAATGTCATAATTATACGAAACAGTTTAGATCCAAATGAGACGGCAATTAAATCAGTGTCTCGTCGGAATCCAAACTGTGTGTGACCCTTCTTTGTAAAATGTCATTGAACAAACATCCATTCTAAAACTTGAAGCAGACGAAAATATATCTTGCAGACGACAATTCTGGCACTGAAAGGGTTAATTGCTTTGAGTGCAGAAGATATGCAGGGTAGATAATGACCTGAAAATGACCTTCATAACAACACAGTTCTTGGGCAAAAGTGAGGCAAAAACTGTGAACACAGTGAAAACTATAATTGTAAATCTGGAGTGTAGTCTCGCAGTAAATCATGATCATTTTGTATTTCCACTTGGGAAAAATATATTTTACAATGCAGTAAATAAATGAAATAGAATTAAATACTAGTTGGAATGTTCTAACGCATATTTAAATAAAAGCTAATCTCGCAGTACATCATGAGGACTTTCAACTCCCATCTAAGATTGGCAAGTTACGTGTTACAACTATCAAACAGAAGACTAATTTATTCCTGTAGCTGTAGCTTTCACACCGGCTACTGATGCTGTAAGGTATTAACCACACTCGCTCGTTGACTGCTGGTCTATGTTTGTGCAAATTTATACCTATTTTGTCTGAATAAATGTCAAATTGAATGAATATCACGAAACACCTTTAAAGCGCATGCCTCTGACTTGGGTGTGTAATTGTGTGTGTGACATTCTATCTGTCGATGTTTTGGTGGTGGTTGCGTTTTGTATGTGAATTTGCCTGCTTGACCTTACTACTTTTTCATTTAAAACTCACACTTTAAATGGTAGATATATGCTAAATAGAAACATGGCTTGCGTAAATAGAAGGAACCTTGCTTCCATGTTCTGTAAAGTTTGTATTCAGAGCTCAAACACGAACCGAATTTGTTGTAATGATTCATGATGCTGTTGTTGTCCATTATCCCTATGCATTCCCCTTACAAACATATGATTTATTTAACCCTTCTCTTGCTGAATTAAAACAAAAAAGCAGTTATCCTTCTTTATCCTTGCCCTGTTGTATAATTACATATATCTTCACTGTCTGCAATTATTTCTCTGTACAATCACAGCTGTGGGGTGCACTGATTGCACAATCAACTTGTAAATAGTGCAGACCCTGATGAGACAGCTCCTGCAGGAGCTGTCTCATCTGGGTATTCACTATTTACAGGTATGTATATTGACGTGAACAGCAAGCGAAGGGTTAAGATAGTTTACGTTCTATGTTAAAACTCAGATATCAACTCGTAGAACGTCTGTCAAACGGCTTGTTATATGACAGTTTCGAGTGTGTGTATGCTTTCGAATTTTCATTGTCGATATTTTAGATCTAAATACCTCTTTGGTTTTCTTGTCAGCATTTCTGTTGAAACTTGCTGAAGGCTTAGAGGTCGAAATTAAAATGGTAAATCTATATTGCAATGTTAGCGTGGGTTTTCAATAAGATTAGGTCGACAGGGACATTGTGTTAAAACGGAAATGAAATCACGCTGATTGAAATTTCTATAAATTCGCCGAAATTACTAAATATCTGATATACATATTTCTCCCGATATGAAATCACTACGTTTTATCATGATCAGATCTATCTGAATACTATTCGGTTCCGGAATTTACAACAGAACAGCTACAATGATGGAAATATGACATCAGGACGTGGGCGATATTTTAAATTATTATTTCTCAATTTAAATTACAATGTTAATTTCCCATAGACCACCGTGGCACAGAAATACTGTCAGGCCCAGCGGGAAAGAATTTACTGTCGGAAAAATACTGTCCCCCTCTACCATAGGCACGGAACATCTAGATCAGTGAGTGCTTATTAAATTGTATGCGTGACGTCATCGACTGACGTAATCTGACGCTTGCAATTTGATCAACAAACGTCATTATGCCAATTGATTTGTTTTTATTTATATATTTGAGAATTGTAGCGTTATGCGACTATTTCGGAGGAAGTTCTGTCAATATTGGACAGTGAAAAGGGCTCCGCCAGTATTGTTAACGTGTTAATGAATAGAAATGTGAAGCTGTTCCGCGATTTTTAAGCAACGAGTAGCTCTATAACTTTTGTTTCAAACTGTTTATTGTTGTCATTGAATAAATATTTTTCCCATGGATGTGATATCTATATACTGATTTGAGATACAGAACAACAGACGGGTTTTGCTAAGTAAGTCATTGTCCCCTACCGCAGGTTCTACAAACGTCACCTTCAGTTTGTATGTAGACTTATAAGGAAAATGTATAGGTACCACACGTCTATATTAGCAATGTTCTGTAACATTTTATTGGTCGATAATCTGTGTAGATGGAACTGATCTGAGTGGACACATTTCATCATTTTAAATTTAAACTACAGGCAAAGTCCAAAAATCTGTGTAAATATATAATTATATTAATATATATATATATATTGTGCCCTAACTGACCAGCGGACGTGGTCGTGTGGATAACGCGCTCCACTGCAAAAACAGGGGCCACTGGTTCGATCCCCCGCCGGACCAAGTCCTTCGGACGAGACTATAAACCGAGGTCCAATGTATCAGTGTTTTACACTGGGCATCTAAAAAAACCAGAGAAACCCAATCGATAATAAGAGTAGGGCATCGCGCCCGGGTTTCCCTGTATCCTCTCCCCTCTCTCTGGGGCGTCCAATTAGACTATAGTGAGCAGAAACGGACGTTTATCAACACAAACAAAATGTCAGTGTGGTCAGAGTGAAGCAGGCAAACAGCAGTTCTATGAAAGTCGCGTGCGAGCATACATTTGCTTTGTGCCTATTGTGTTACTGTACACTGTCGAGTGTCATTTCCAGATTTTAAACTACAGGTGGTAACGCAATGTAGTCTGAAACCAACGCAGAAAGCTTTCCTAGATTTCTGTATTGCTTTCATTCTGCATTGACATGACATTGTATACAGAATGCAATAAACTCCCTTTACAAGACGTAACACTCCAGATTTATTATAGGTAATATGATATTTTCATTCTCAGTACATGCTTATGTGTATAGTCATGTCTGACTGTGTGCATTTATGAATATATCGGTGGTCATTACAGGTTTGTCACCAATCATCTTGTTTGAGTGGAGAAAAAGTCTATGGTAAAAAACATGCAACATGTCGCTCGTGCTTGATATACCGACTCTCTGTGAGATATATTTATCGTACATGAATATTCATGGTATATTCTTATAATCGTATATACAATGGTTTGTACATTTAGCTGATGCTATACGGGCAGTTGAATACATTCTTAGACTCATCAGTATGGATCTGCACGTTCTTTTTATCAGCTGCTTGATTAAAAGAACAACAAACAATTCAAATAATATCAGACGCAAACTAAAACAGGTCTGAGCAGCACACTGATATACAGGGAATTATATAAATATATCTTAAAATGTTATATAAGGTAAATATTAGTTAATGTTATCCCATATACGTAGTTATGGAGTCAGATGGTAGCTAAATGCTAGATGATTATTATACACAAAGCTACTACATGTACTTTCAGAATTAACATTCACCCTTTCTTAGGCAACAGCTTGCTTTTAAGGACACCAATACACAGTCACTAAGTGGCCCCTTTAGATGTGTTTTACACCCAGAAACGGCATAAGCGTACCAGACTCATGTATTGCCATTACTCTGTCGTGCCCTTAACGGCTTCCATACAGTTGCCCTTAGTCACTGTGTACATACTTTCACAAGTGTTGTCATGCTATGGTTTACATATTTTCCTGTGATCAACGTCTTCTGTGTTGTGGGGAGGTCTGGCGGTGGTAACTTTATTTACACCGTTTGTTAAGCTAAGGTGGGATAAGTGTGAGGTCAGGATGTCCCCGACCCGTTTTCAACCCACAGTGGTAGTTTTGCCATTGACCGTTCCAAGGCGGTACTCTGTTTGTCGTCCTTGCTTTTAGGTTTGTTTGGGGTCTTTGTGTAGTTGTACTTGTGCGTTTGCTCGTATTAAAACTTCATTCCGTGTGTGTCAGTGTGTGCGTGTTTGTGTGTGTATGTGAGTGGTTGTGTATGTGTGTTACTTGCTTCCTATCGATGTTTTCGTGGAGCGTGCGTTTTGTGTGTGTCTTTTTCTGCTTGACCTTACTTCCTTTTCATTTAATGCTTTATATCCAAGTGAATGTTTGCATGCATTTTAATACAGCTGTACGAGGACTGTTCAAAAAGTATTGCAATTCGCGCCACGAAATCCATTATTTCCGTGATGTTACCTTGGTATTCGTTTTATATCGTCGTTCAGTTCAATAGCTACCTGTTGGTAAAACACAATGTTAACACTCACTGTTGGTGTTAAGTCTACATTCTTTCGAAGTGTGTGCACTAGTAGGTATTGTGTATGCCATGACAAAGGAAACTAGTAAAGAAATAAGAGGGTATATAAACATCCGTTTTAAACTAGGGACACCTGCCAAAGCAATATGGCACGAATTAGGTGTTCAATATGGACATCGCATTGTGTCATATTCAACAAACGCGAGCTGGTATAAGCGCTTTAAAAGTGGGATTGAGTCAGTTGAAAGTGCATCAAGGCCAGAAGGCCAGTCAGCGCAATTGTACCTCAATTAGTCCAACAAGTACAAATTATTCTGAAAAAGGATGCACGTTAGATTATGCGTCAGATAGCTAAGGCTGTCAGTATTTCGACAGGATTAACTTTTACGATCCTGAAGCGCGATTTGTAAATAAGGCGTATCGTTGCCAGATGAATACCCTATTTTCTTACGGTGGACCAAACAAGGCAGCGTGTTTCGACTGCCCGCAAATTGTTGAAACTGTACCCTAATTTCAGCCAGAGAACGTTTTCTAACCTTGTGACTGGTGACGAGACATGAATGCAGCATTTTCGGCAAACCAGAAAACACAGTAACAAAATATGGGCCGCCAAACAGGCAAGGAGATCTTCTGTAGCTAAAGCAAACTTAAGTGTAAAGACGGTCATACACGCTGTTTCCTTCAATAGTCGTGGAGAAACCGTTCAGATGGCGATTCCATGAGGGCCGCAGATATAAACAACAGAAATGCTATAGGGTCAGTCATTGTCCAGATATAAACAACAGAAATGCTATAGGGTCAGTCATTGTCTAGTACCTCAAGACTATACGCCCAAAACGACTATGGAGGCGCGTTTAAGTATTTGATCAAAAGGTTAAAAGATTCATATACAGTGACAGGGTGTATAAAAGTTATTCATCCAAAGCAACGCATTCATATAAAAAGTATTGAACCATACTCGTATACAAAGCCCTAACTGTTCAATAGTGTTGTACATGTAGCGTATGTATACGATAAATATGTAAATTGGTGTTTAGTGTTTGTCAGGCTAATACAGTAAAACCTCTCTAAACCGGACGCCCAAATTAATATAAATACCGGTCTTGGAGACAGGTGGCAGCTTAATACAGGATGAAAGTCATACAGAAAGCTCCTCTAGGAGCTTTCTGCATGACTTTCATCCTGCATTAAGCAGCCACCTGCCTAAAAGTATCTAAAATCTTCTCTACTAGTATTCCGGTTTAGAGGGTTTCATATACAAGTTAACAGGGAACACTTGAAATCATTTCAATTTTAGGGCAACTCTCTGCAACTGCAATACTATTTTGTAGTATTGTTCATTTCGCAGATTTGCGAAACACATTGCAGTTTTGTTATACAAAGTATTTGTTAAACATTCATTACAAGGACATGTTGTCACTAACTGCCGTTTACAAAAGCCAACGGATGCAGACATTTATTTTGCGATGCTCTACATGAAGCCCACTGTTTCTGTTCCAAATCTTATATCGAAAAGGCAGATATTAATTCCATACAATTTGTTTGTATTTGTTACGGCATAGAAGAACCGGTTTTGGTCGTCAATGTTTAGCCTGCGTGGCAAATATTGGCACTAGAAATTGTCATCCATGTCGGTTTTCAAAAATGATTTATCTTGTATTTCTTTTTTTATATATTTTGAAAACACAACATGATCAGAGTGTCGCGTCTACGTCTTGTCTGGATTCATGTTTTTATTTGCCTATCACAAACGTATATGCTGTTTAGCCTTGTTAAGGATCAAACTGTATTTCACTCACATTTTGACTTTCAAGAACGAGACAATGTCGTTAGTATTCGGGTTTTAAGTGGACGAAAACGTGTTCCAGACAGCATTTATTAAATGCTAAACATTTACCGAACGGACTTCTATTGTTTAAACGAAAAACTACTTACAAAGCTAACTACCCGACATATTTTGAATTTTTCAAATCTGCAATTATTCCAACCTATAACAACATGCGACACACATACATGTTGCATAATCAAAATATGCGCATCGCGAATGTTAACCAAATAATGCTCCGTCGTCTGCAAGCTTAATATCCTTAAATACCTATCGTGGCAGTGGTATAGGTTTTCTGTACGATCATACAACGCCGTTTCAGAAGTAATATATGCTAACTGCAGATGGCATTCGGTCGTAAATGCGGGTTATACCGCTCCTATATCCAACAAGTTGGTGTGATGATGCTGGCTGTATAATCCTATAAAGGTAACTAAAACGCTTTTTATCGACATGGCTTAATAATTGGGAGTGATTACTATAAACTCGATAGAGAAACACTGTCCCAATTGTTTGAGAATGTGGTTCCCAGCCGTAAAGCTTCTGAAGAAGTTAATGGTTTTTTTTTGGGTTAACCATCAACTGAATCCTATATGGTCACACTTATTCACACTTCTTTTTATACGCCCGATCGTAACTTCGGTTGTATTATTGTATGGCGATTGTCCGTCCGTCCGTCTGTCCGTCCGTCCGCCCATCTGTCCGTTAGCCATATACTTGTCCGCTCAATAAATTGACAACTATTGGGTTGCTGTTTTCATATTTAGTTGGAAGGTTGGTCATGGCTAGTAGATGACCCCTCTTGAGTGTGGGGTCAGTCGGTCAAAGGTCAAGGTCACCGTGATCTTCAACTTACAAATTTAGTCTGCTAAATAACGTGGTTAGTGTGCTGTCTTGAGACTTAGTGGGAAGGTTGGTCATGGCTGGTAAAGGACCCCTATTAAATACATACTTCGGGCGTAAAATGCTCCGACACACGGGGCTCTTGTTAAGTATTAATATTTATAACAATTCGCTTTTCTTAAGAAATGTTAAATAAAGCTGTTTTTGTTATGTGGTGTGGCATAGCCTTCTATGACACAACAGGCTCATTGTCATCAATGAGTGCATATAGTGTATACGAACAGACATTAAAATGGGTTAAACAAAACGCATTGAAGTAGTATAGAGCAGCATGTTTCACATAATGCACGCGCTACACTTGGGACCAGACCCGCTTTTGCACAAGGATAGCAAAATGTACAGAAATATTCAATTTGTTGTTTTATGGTATTCGGTCAAGAAGGTCTTTAAATAATTGTCACCTAACACAGTCGGGATGAAGAATATGTAAGCGGCCCGGTAGCTTGGTCGGTAGAGCGTCGGAAAGGTAGTCCGAAGGTCCCGGGTTCGATCTCGGGTCTGAGCGGGTATGTTTCTTAATAAGAACACCCGGTTACATAATTGCAACACAATTTAAGACATTTTAAGCTAAACGCACATCAGATATGCTTTGAACGGCTAACATCACCTGTGGTTCTGAACTAATGCAATTTTGACTATGTAAATCCGACGCGATTAATCTTTATAGAAACTATTGACTGATTGTCAAACAGATGAGACGCATAACTACCCATAGTGTCATAATTCGGATATACAGGTTAAACAAGCATGGCTGTGTTATCAAACTGGAGGCAGATCAGGTGTATTTTGCACATAACAATTACGCTATAAATCCAATCACTGTCTTAATTTGCTATTTATTTATTGAACACTGGAGTCTAAGAAAGCAGGCGGTTGCTTCATGCAGGGTAAAAGCTCCTATATGAGCTTTTTGTATACATGTTGTCCTGTATTGAGCTATCACCTGTTTTAGAACTCCATATTTAGACCTCTTTTTAATGACCGCTTACGACAGGTTCTAATGTAAATAATAACCAACGAGAGAGGAAATGTCAGCACATACATTTGTAGAACTGAAGGTCTTTTGATATGGGTCATTTATTAGATGACATGAAAGACTCGTGTTTGCCCAAACGTCTCCCTTTATTGCATACCTTATATCAAATCACAACTGACATGATATATCGACAGTATCATCCTAGCATTCCGAGCATGTGAACTAAAACGTTAGTTTACTGACTGTGATAAGTTAAGATATATTCTAAAGGCATGAATTGTACACTACTAAAATGTCACATATATGCCAAACGACAATGGTTGTACTTCACAACATCAAGTGTTAAGTGTTCATGCGGTCACCGTAAAAAGTCGCATCGGACTTTGTTCCAAATGTTGTTATATGTTGTGGTCCTTCTGGACCATCAGTTTAAGTGCTGAAAAGTTATAAAAAGTGAACACCGCTTAAGCCGGCGCTTGGATTTTAGTAATGTTTCTCTTTTAACAATTACTCATGAGCGCACTGTGCAATGCTCTGCAATGCTGCCTCTGCTTTAGAAGGATTTCCTACTTTCAGATTTTGATAACATTTTTCCATTGAACATGCAATATTTACTCAAATGAATGACTACAAAATTTATTTGTTGTTTATTTGAATGACTGATATTTATATGTGTATCACTTTGTGTCAGACTACCTAACGTTGAAATGCTATTGGATAATGTGCCATATTCTGGTTTCACAGCCAGAGCATTTGCGCTACTCTTAATCCGTTCCCTCATAGAAACATTTCTCAGTTCATGGGACGTAGCTAACGTTACAAACTTACGCACGTGCGTAACATCTATCAGAAAGATGAAATCATCATTATGGCTAAACTGAAACACAATCGAAGGCTAAGGGAGCTAGACATTGATAACATTTCTGTCTTGTCATATAAGCGTCTAACCAATATCCTTATATTGACGCTTTTTTACATTTCTGTAATAGTCATACATGTATATTGAAAAATTGTTATAAATAGAGCATTTGCTCCTATAGGAGCAAATGCTCTAATTATCACAATGGTTTCTGAACTACACAATTCAAAATATTCGCAGGGGAGCATGCCACAGACACCTATAGTCACGTTGCACATATGACATTTGGATTCAATTACGCTTCTGAATTAAGTCCTTTAGAACACGTCCGACCAGGGTCTGATGTATTTGCTTAATAAATATTATAGACCTGGTTCTACAGATTTTGCACCGGCCAAACATTCCATTGTTTACTGTTTACTCCATAAATTCGCCTTTCGACACCTTTTTAAACAGAGCAGACCCAGCTCAGAGGTTCCTCTATGAGCCGTCCGATCAGAATCTGCTTTGTTGTTAACATATAATACATATCTAATTCTACACAGACTCTCCGCAGAGGGATCCTCCAGGAACCCCTTGATCTGGGTATACACTGTTTGCTAAAGACCGTACATGCGTATCCTGTTTCGAATCGTTAACATCGATCAGTGTATTGAAGGTATGAGGCTACTTCATGGATGAATATAGTGCAACATGTGGTTTGCACTAAGAAAGGATTTCACACAAACATTATTAGACACAGGCAAGCTTGCCACTTTGTCATTGGAATCAGTCACACCAAACAGCTCTTCTGAACAGTTGTAATATTGTCTTAAAATTGATATGTAATATGAAGAGTATTTGCTTACTGTGTATTTATATTCATATGAATCTAAAAGCCAACATTGTATCTATCATCTCTCTTATATACTAAGCCAGTTTCTGCCGATGTCAACAGGTTGATAAGTGTCTGAAAGTAGGACACAATCAACTGTGCTATACAATTGCTGCACTTCGGTGCAGTCATTGCAGTGTATGTGTCATTTATTGATCGAATGATTGCAATACTACACCTAAATAAATGCATACGAATTGAGTACTGTGATATACATGTTCACAATACCATTGATCCATTTACCATAGCATAATGTCTTTACAACAATTTAAGTCAAATCATTTGACGCTGCGCTCCCTGGAGTTTCTATGTACGCCGCTAGCAGGACAGATTGCACTTCACTTACATGTTACTCTAGCTTGTTTTTGAATTTCGTCGCATACAGTTGTTTGTTTGAAACAGGTTATTTCAATAAATATCCTGTCACTAGCACAAGTAGACCACACTGAGTGTGAATAAGTTTTGAAATGGTCTGATATTCAGATAGGGAGATGTTGGTGCACATATTGGAGTATGAAGTTCTTAAGGAAACGCTGAAATAAAATAAGTTTAGAGTCACATTACAAACACGTTCATAATAAATACATTGATTTACAGAAGCAATTTGAACTTCACTGGAACTTCGATATCTCGAACTCGGATAACCCGAACCTCGGGATAGCCCTTCTGGTCCGGAAGCAGTCATTTATGTGCGCTTTGCAAACAGTGTAGACTCAGATTACAGGGATGTTAGAGAAGCCCTTCACCAGGCACTGTAATGTATGTATTTTTTTCTTAAAGGAATACCTGAAAACTTAAGGTAAGCTTGATTCTTTTTATACGCCGGAAGGTAACTCCGGTCGTATTATGGTATGGCGCTTGTCTGTCCGTCTGTCCGTCATTCTGTATGTCCGCCTGTCCGTTAGCCACATCTTTGTCCTTAATACCTTGACAACTTCTAAGTATATAGTCCTCATACATGTAGGGGAGGTACGTCATAGCCAGTAGCTGACCCCTGTTGATTGTAAACTCAGTCGGTCAAAGGTCAATGTCAAAGTGACCTTCAACCCTAAATTTGTGTCCGCTCAGTAACTTGATAAGTATTTTGTGTGCTGTCTTCTTACTTTCTAGGAAGGTTGATCCTGACTAGTTGATGATGCCTATTGATTTTGAGGTGAATTGTAAGGTCAATGTCACTGTGACATTCAACTCAAAAATATTGCCCGCACAATAACTTGATCAATATTTAAATGGAAGGTTGTTCCTGGCTAGTAGATGACCCCTATTGATTTTGAGGTCAGTCAGTCAAAAATTAAGGTCACAGTGACATTCAATAAAACATGTCCGCTCAATAACGTGATAGTTATTTGGTGTGCTGTCTTCATACTAAGTAGGAAGGGTTGTCATGGCCAGTAGATAGTCCCTATTAATTGTAGGTCATTCGGTCAAATTTCAAGATCACAGTGACCTTCTACTTAAAACTCTGGTCTACTCAATAACTTGAAACTATCAAGTGTGTTATCTTCATACTTAAAAGGGAGGTTGTTCATGGTCAGTAGATGACCCGTATTGATTTTGAGGTCGTTCAGTCAAAGATCAAGGTCATAGCAACCATCAACTCAAAAATCTTGTCCGCTCAATAACTTGATATACTATTAGGTGTGCTGTCTTCATACTTAGTAGGCAGGCTGGTCAAGGCAAGTAGAGGTCAGTCGGTAAAATTCAAGTTCACTGACCGTCAACTAAAAACACAGTCGGCTTGTTAACTTGATATCATTAGCCCCCTCCCTTATTTACAGGGTGCAGGAAATGAAAGCACATGAGGTTAGGACGTCCGTAAATCAGTTTAAATCCCCAGTGGTGATTTTACTACTGACCGTGCCAAGGCGGTACTCTCCTTGTCACCCTTACTTTTGTTTGTCTTGTGTCTTTGTGCGTGTGTGTTTGTTCATGTTTGTTTCTGGTGCTTGTGTGTTTGTTGGTATTTTCTGTGTTCTTCTCGTGTGTATGTGTGTGTGTCTGTGATTGGTCGCTGTCGTCTTTCGATGGCTGTATGTATGTGTGTATGTGTATAAATTGCTATATTAATTACTTTCTGTTGGTGTTTTGGTGATGGTGGTGTTTTGTGTGTGGCTTTTCCTGCTTGACTTTACTACTTTTTTATTCAGCATTGAAAAGGTTAAACATGTGACAAATGGTAAAGTTCAAATATTTTATTATTTACAATCTCTATTGATGTTCTGTTGTTCGCCACCTAAGTTTCTATGAGTCTACAATAATACGTATCATATTGAGTTTGAATCTTTTTTAAATCTTATTTTCACAGTAACAGACAGACTTTCGAATAAAATAAATTCTAATTATCGCTTCTTTCACATATACCATTCTATAAAGGTAGCATAGCTATAAATGTGGCATTTTCAAGTAAAAGCAAGTAGCAAAATTCCCTGAAAGAACCGTCTGTTTAATTTCAATTATCTTAGTTGAATTTAAGAACGACACCTAGACACACAAAAAGATATAACGTGTTTTAAGGTGAATATAAAATAAAACAGACACTATGTTTCTCGTGTTTGGAATGAAAAATGTAAAGTATAAGAAAAGGATAAAGCATTATCTGACATCTAAAACTAATTGGATTTGTTAGTAAATACACCAGATATACGTTTAATGTTATGTGTATGTATACGGTGCAACCAATACGATGTGTACAGACTAAACAAGGGCGCAAGCAAAGTCCTACCAGAACAGAGGCATAGTTATGATGCATAGTGATGCAGGGGAACAACAATCCTACAAGGGAGCACCACACACAAAAGGGCACAACACAAAATCATTACCTAACATGAAACAACACAATTACAAGACCAAACGTGACGAAAAGCACAAAAATACATACAGCATTTGCCATATAAAAACAAAGTAGACCATAGGATGGAAGCAGGGGCATCGCTTTGTAACGGTCAGTAGCCAAAAAGGCTACTTGGGGCTTAAAACAGGTTTGTGGGTTTTGAACTCTTAACAGAATACTTCGCATTAAGACCTCGTGGTGTCAACAATCTACAATAACTTCTGAAGAGTCGATTCTCAAGAGTGGTCACAGCACAGGGTTAAATGGAGAACTGATAAGTTTAGTATTTACATACGCTCATATATATGTAATGCACTGGCAAATGAATCTTTGAATGCATGGTGGAGATTCCAGCATGCACTATGTACCTATTAGCCCTACATACATAGAATACTATTTTTTTTGTTATGTATACACAGATAGTACAAAGAACAAATTCTGAATGGAGGTGATCCAAGTTGTACCTGACATAGAGAGTCACGGTTTGTTTACATCCAGCTGAGATCAAATTGTTATTTATTTATCCTTACTTCATTTTAAAGTTTGGAAAACTGTTTTACCACCTTTTACGAACTGTTCTTATCCTGTTTTAATCAGCAAACGTGTGTCAGCTAGAATTTTTATAAATTAACTCATTGTGTTTACCCCACCACAGATGTGCAATTTACATGTACCACTTCAACACTTGTGATAACCTTTGGTCAGCTTTCCCTTTACCCGCACTTTGTTACTTGTTATATGCCAGTGCCAAAGACAAAAAAGAGACCATCTCTACTCATCGCAATCAATATCCGAAGCATTATGTGCCAATACTTCTTTTATGTGGTGATGTTCATCCGTGCCCAGGTCCGACTACGCCACATTCTAAATCTGGACGTTCTCCGTCAGACAGTACTTTAGGCTCGAATAATTCTTTTAGCCAGTTTAATAAACGTGGACTTCATTTTATACATATCAACACCAGGAGTCGTTTACCGAAAATTGAAGAAATCCGTCTTCTTCTTTCTACACAGACTAATACTGCTTGTTTATTTATATCCGAATCTTGACTTGATGGAACGGTGTCGGACTCGGAAAGGATCTTTACCATCCCGATTTTGAGGCATCCTGGATTGAACTTCTTTTACCAAAGACAAATCCTATTTTATGTGGTGTATTATACAGACCCCCGACTCAGATGATCTTTTATGAACTGTTTGAAAAATTATTTACATTTGTTTCGCACTTTAATGAAACTCAAAACTATTCTGATTGGTGATTTTAATACTAGTGTAGCACGTACCTCTTATTTTACTCTTGCAAATCGTTTTAAATCATTTACAGCCTTATTTATCTTGTCTCAGCTAATCCATGATTTTACCAGAATTTGTAGTATTTAGTATGTAGACAGGATATCTCAAAGTGGTGTTGTTGATATATGTTTAAGTGATCATTCAAAGACATTTTGTACTAGGAAAATGACAAAACATTACATTGGTAAACATAATAACATAAACATTAGATCTTTGAAAAATTATAACATGGATAATTTTCAGCAATCTCTGTTACACACTGACTGGAGTCAAGTCCTTTTCTTTGATACTGAGTCAGATGCTTGTACGAATTTTAATAACTGAAGTTGATTTTAACTTTTTTAAAACTTTTAGGAACAAAACACAATCTGTAATATTCAATGCAAAGAAATCGTATTTTACCAGCAAACTTGATCAGAATAAGTATGCTTCTAAGAAATTGTGGAAAACTTTAAAAGAGCTGGGAATGCCTTCTTTTTTTTTTTTTTTTTTTTGGAACTGACGTGAGCCAGCCCGTTTATTTATTTTTCAACATTAAAATACATACAGGGTTTACAAACACTATCACACATGTAAAAAAACCAAAAAAAACCCAAAATCACATCTAATGATTTGTGTTGTTATCAAAAGTATTTCTTAAACAATGCTTTAAATAATATCTCTTAAGGCCTTACTGAAGTTACCTATAATTGTCCTAGATGAGTTTATGTATTCAAGATATTTAATGAGGGTAAGTAAGTCATTATATAATATTTTAAGTAAATTTACTTTGGTTCGCCTCCTGTCACTTTTCATGTAACTTTGATATATAGTATATAAAATTTGACATAGAATCTTATTTATTTCTTGATACTCTTTAAACTGGATTTTATAACCAATTACCAATTCAAACATGCTAACACGTATGCAGAAACCAAGATTTTTAAAAAGGTTTTCTATTTCATTCCAAAATCTATCCAGGTATGGGCAATGAACAAAGAAATGTTTCAATGTTTCAATTTGATTGCAATGTTTACAAAGAGGGGATTCGATTAGTTTCCATTTAAAAAGGTTTTCGTTTGTCGGAACTATTCTATGAATAAGTTTGAATTTCAGTTGCTTTATTTTATTGTTAACTAAAACCTTGTTCATGAAAAAATATAGCGAACGCCAATTAATATTTCGATTGAAAGTTGTTTCCCAGAATGTATGTATGTAAGGCGGCTCGAATTTGTTTTTAATTAGTTTTTGCTTTATGTCTTTATTGTTTAATTTATCAATATTTAAGTTTTTACCAAACATATTTTTATTATCTGTTTGAACCAGCGAATTGATTGAGGCATCCGTTTTCAGTATTTTTTTCCAACTGTTTGGAATGCTGAATTTTAATTTAGTAATTTCCGATATCCAGTTTGTTTTATTTTGAATTCTATGTAATAATGTTTCTTTTATATCACCATTTTCGCCGATTATGTCATTTATAAAGATTAGTCCCGATTTTATCCATGATATAAAAACCAAACATTTCCCTTTATATTTTATAAATTGGTTACCCCAAATGACTTGAGTTCTAACTTCATAGAACGTTTCTGGTTTTGAGATTTCACTGATGTTGTTTAATGCGATATAGTATCTTAAAATATCTTTATAGAATGTCGGGATGTCATATTTAATTGAGGGAAGGGATTTTATAGAGTCGATGCTCATTTTAAATACCAGAAGTCTATCTCCATATTGATGTAAGAAGAACTTTGGAATAATTTTCCAGTTGGCGTCTTCATTGGAGCAAAGGGATGTAATCCATTTTAGCTTCAAAGTTTTAACATATGTTTCGATATCCGGTACTTCAAGTCCCCCATCAAATTTGCTTCCAATTAGCGTATTTCTTTTAATCTTTTCACTTTTACTTCCCCATAAAAATGCAAATATCATTGAGTTAATTTGTTTTATTACTTTATCTGGAGTTGGTAAGGTTTGTATTAAATATGCAAATTTCGATAAAATGAGAGATTTAATTAATGTTATTTTGCCGAATAGTGTAAGATTTCTTTGTTTCCAGCTATTAATAAGCTTTTGGCAGGATTCAAGTTTCTCTGACCAATTTAATGTTTCGCATTCAAGCTTGTCATTTCCAAAATACGTTCCAAGCGCTTTTACTTTTGTGCCGAATCTAATATCATAAATATTTATTTCATTTTGTTGTTTAAGTTTTCCAATAAGTAGGTCTTCTGTTTTAATTTTGTTTAATCTGAGTCCTGAAAACTTTCCAAATTCTTCTATAATATCAATAGCTATCGGGATTTCTGCAGTATTTTTTAAAAATAATGTTGTGTCGTCGGCTAACTGTGTTATTTTTAGGCAGTGTAGCGATGTATTAAGTTGCACTTTAATACCATTAATGTCATTGCAATTTCTAATGTTATTGGCCAATATTTCTGCTATAATAATGAAAAGTAAAGCGGATAAAGGACACCCTTGTCTGATACCACGTGATATCTTAAAAAACTTCGATTGCCAGCCATTGTTCATTACGGAGGAACAGATATCCTTATACAAAACTTTTACCCAACTGATAAAGTCATTTTTAAAACCAAATTTGTCTAAAACTTTAAACATGAATTCCCATTCAACAGTATCAAAGGCCTTTTTAAAATCAAGAAATAATATAACGCCATCTATGTCTAGAGTTTCTGAGTAATCAATTATATCTTGTATTTGCCTTATGTTATAGCCTATATATCTATTCTTTATATAACCTTGCTGGTCTAGGTTGATAATTTTAGGTAGTACTCTCTGGAGGCGTTGAGCGAGAACTCTAGCCAGAATTTTGTAATCAATATTTAACAGAGAGATAGGTCTCCAATTTTCTAGGTTTTCCGGATCACCCTTTTTGTATAATAGTGAAAATACACACTGTTTTTGCGAATGAGACAATTCTCGATTATGTAGATTGTCTAAGAATGATCCAAGTATAAGCGGAGCTATTTTAGGCCAAAACTTGAGATAAAATTCTACTGTTATGCCATCGAGACCTGGACTTTTATTCATTTTCATTCCTTGTAGGGCTTCCAAACATTCTTTTAAAGTAATAGGACCTTCACAAACATTTGCATCGTCTTCGGATAACTTACTTTTAATGTTTGAAGTTTCCAAGTAATTTTCAATATTATCTTTATTGCCATTAGATGAATATAATATTTCATAAAATTTCTCTTCCGTATCTAAAATATCCTCAAGTTTTGTAATACGGTTTCCATTAACAATTAGAGATGTTATATTTTTCCTGTTTTGTTTTGATTTTTCAAGACTTAAAAAGTATTTTGTGTTTTTCTCACCTTCTTCTAAAAAATTAATTCTAGCTCTTATTTGTGCACCAATTGCTTTTTTGTGGTATATTTCATTTATTTCATTTTCGGTTTCTATGATATTTGCTTCTACTGAATTTGGGTCTACAAAAAGATTTTTTAATCGTTTTTCCAACATCTGTAGCCTATTGTTCGTTTTTCTTGCTTTTTGTTTTGAGTACTGTATCGATTGTTGCTTAATTTCGTGTTTGCAAAGTTCCCACTTGAGTGTATTATTGACATTTAAACATTTGCATTGTTCTACAATATCTGTTATTATATTACCATAGTCTTCATCTTCTATATGTTGGTTATTCATTTTCCAAAATCCTGGACCTCTTTTAAAAGGTTTTTTAATTTTAAGTGAGATAGCCAAATGATCAGTTGAATTTATTACTGCTGGTCTTATGTCTGTGGATGCTATTAGTGGAATTACATTAGTGTCAGTCAGCCAAAAATCTATGCGACTTTTTTCGACTCCATTTTTTCTTCTCCATGTGTATTGACATTTCTCAGGGTGTAAGTATCTCCATATATCTGTCAGATTTGTGTTCTTTTTAAGTTTGTTCAAATATTCGTTTAATTTTGGTTTCTTTTTTGAAGAACTTATTCTATCTTTTAGGTTATTGATTTCGTTAAAATCACCTCCAATTATTTTTATACCTAATGCATTTTCTATGAGTAAAGTACCCATGCTGTTTAAAAATATATTTCTTGCGTTCTTATCATTTGGAACATAAATGTTTAAAATTGAGAATGTATTGTTATATGTTTCTATATTCATGAAATAATACCTGCCATCATCATCTTCTTTTGTATCGATAATACTGACTTCTAATTGTCTGCTTATTAAAATTGACACACCTTTACAGTTTGATGTTCCGAAAGAGTGATACATATCCCATTTTTCAAAATCATCCAATAGAATCTTGACAATATCTTTAGAAAAGTGTGTTCCTGAAGAAAAACAATATCAGCCTGTTGGTGTATAAGCCATTGGTTAAGTCTCAATCGTTTACCCTTATCTCTTAATCCTTGGGCATTGAGAGATATACAGTGCAAAATTTCTGCCATTAATTCACTAAGACATAAGTTTTACATGTGTAACTAAGAGCAAGCGGTGTCTACTATACATTTTTCCCAAACACGTACATTTACAAAATTTCCATATGTCTTAAACATTTCCGAACCTTTAACAAAACAGCAGAGCTCCGGAGCAGACGATATTTACGATAGTCGACTGATCGGGCGCTACAGAGTTTTGATAGACATATGCAACTACCCAACATTTCAACAAACTATTACATTACTTGATGTAAACTAGCAAACTAGCGTTTGTCTCAGTCTGTTACAAAACAGCGAATGTCCAGTTTACTTATGACTTTCACCATAGTTAATGGTCTGGACCTACACAACTCTGAAAGAAACGTAAATTCACCAGACATTTCAACATCTAAAGCATTTACAAAAAAAAAAAAGAAAAAAAAAAAAAAAAAAAAGATGTGATCATTATCAAAGTCAACTGATCTTGTCCTTATCACGTAACTGTTATAGCATGTTACCAAACAGCGAATGCCCCGAACAGGCGACTTTTCCAAAGTCGAATGATCTGGGTCTACACAGTTTTGAAAACCTTTGACTGTACTCGATGTTAACCAGTAAACCAGCATTTGTCTACGCCTGTTACAAACAGTGGGGATCCAGATCAGATGACTTTTTACTAAAGTCCAATGATTTGGATCCACACAGTTATGAAAAGACATTCCAAAGTGTGAGACATTAAACAAAAATAGCACGCTGTAACTTACCGATCCAAAGCCTATTGATTTGAATCTACCCACTTTTCTACAACACATATGAGTAACATACACTTCAATAAAACCTTTACTGAGTAGCCATTTAATCCGCAGGATCTATGAGCGTTACAAAAATAGCACGCTGTAACTTACCGATCCAAAGCCTATTGATTTGAATCTACCCACTTTTCTACAACACATATGAGTAACATACACTTCAATAAAACCTTTACTGAGTAGCCATTTAATCCGCAGGATCTATGAGCGTTTACAAAGAAGTGAAGATCCAGGGCAAACGACTTTTGCTAAAGTCAGTTGATCTGGGTCTACACGGTTTTGAAAAGCAGTTGTAATATACCAGATATTTAGGAAACAAGTTTGTTACAAAACAGCGAGGGTTCAGGGATAACGACTCTCCTTTTTTTTTAAGTCGAAATATCTGGGCCTCCACTACTTTGGCAGAAACACGTGTATTTATTAGACATCAATGAAGCGTCTGAGATATTTAAAACGGTAACAACAACAACCAGTGAAGCTCCGGAGCTCATGACTTTACCGAAGTCATCTAACCCAGCGCTACTCAGTTTCGAAATGTTTCTGTATCTAACGGACATGTCAATAAAATCGGACAACTGAGCTTTTACAAATGTATCGTGTAACTTTGAAACTACTTAATTGCACATGACTTCTGCTGTATAACAGCGAATGTCCAGAACGGATGATTTCTACCATATTTATCACATAACTATTAACATAACTGTGAAGGTCCAGTGCAGACGGCTTTTGTCAAAGTCGAATGATCTGGGTCTACACCGCTTTAAAGAGAACTTGTAATCAACGAGCTTTTCCAGGCTCGTTACAAAACAGCGGAGATCGAAGCACGCGACTTTTACCAAAATCGAATAATCGAAGTCTACACAGTTTTGAGAAGCATTTTCATATACTAGGCATAAATAAACCTTTATTATTGCATAAATCGATGTAAATAGTTTTTGTCTAACCACGCTTAGGTCCCGAGCAGGTGACTTTTACCAAAGTCGTATGATCTGGATCTACACTGGTATGAAGAACATGTCAACTTACTAGACATTTCAACAATGAAACTGTCGTTCCAGCATGGAAAGAAATACGAACCTAAACGGTTTGGATCTTGATGTGAAAACGGTTTACCCGCAGTCACTTTTTGATTCAAACAATTTGCATGATTTATGCCTGCCACTATTCTCATATCAATATCAAGTTTATCTACCAAAAAATACAGGGCAGTGTTTACGACAGCAGAATGTGTCGTCTGCACAAGCTTAATAAATTTAAACAAAATACCAATGTTCGGCTTAATACCCAGCGTTTCCTTTCTTTCCCTGTTATGATACATAGCAAAGTGTAACAATAAAACAGTGTGGATCTGATGGGACGCTTATTTCATCCGCCTCTCAACAGGATCCAACCTGTTTTTGACACACAATACCTTCAACTACCCACTTAAATTGTAAACGTTGACCTATAGGTACGTAACTACAGGTATTTAGTCTTAGTACTGTCTGCCATAGTCGACTGTAGAATTCGTCGTCTGCTCTAACGCTCACGATGTAGAACAGAGTGATATTGTATAACATTTTACATACTGATTGCTTGACGCTTGCCAAATTGTTCACTGTTCTAGCAGAAATAACGTAATAACAGTTTAGACCTTGACGTGACGCCGTTTTACCCGGAGTCTTATCTGGATCTAAGCTGATTGTCACGCTACCATAACAGTCTGTACGCTGATCGCCATTAACTATTGCTGATTGACATTTGCTAAGTATTTAGTGCTCATGCACAAATAGCGTAACAAGAATTCGGAGTTGAGACGCGACACCCATTTTCTCGGAGTCCTATCAGGATCCAGGCTGATACTCACGCTAACACAACTCCTTACACTACCGATGAATGACATTTGCCAAACACGAACAGTGCAACAACAACCCGGATCTGGACTCGACGCCGATTTATTCGGAGTCTTATCTGGATCCAATTATGTATTGTAAATTGCTGAGTCAAAATAGTTTTTTTTACTTATATTATTATTTAACGAATATAACATATTCCTTTTATGTATAAGTTTGTTTGCCCTTACCAATCACGAGAGTGGTAATGCTTAAGCACACTGTGTGCAAAAAGAGTTTCTAAGAAACTCATTTGTATATCGTGATTCAGTCCTTCTTAAAGGAGGCTCTCTTCTGCAAGTAGTAAAGGATTCAATATTAATGGTGAAATTTCCTTTGAAACAAACTTAATTTTGTTAACCATTTTAACTCGTTTTATGTCAATATAGCTCCTAGTCTGGTTGAAAAGCTTCCAAAATGTATAGGCAAATATGGCCAGACATTTGTGTTTGATTACTATTATTCTAAACTTGTCGTTCCTAATAGTTTTTCATTCTCATTCGTAAGTGAAGATAGTTTTTTTAAATATATAAGGAATTTAGGTCTTAATAAAGCAACGCGATGTGATGGCATTCCATCTAGATTTGTATGTGACGGTGCTCATCTGATAATATGCCCTCTCACTCATGTTGTTAAGGTATCAATAATCCAAAAGTCCGTCCCAGATGATCTGAAACAAGCTCGAATTGTTCCTTTGTATAAGAACAATGATAGATCTGATGTCAGTAATTACATACAAGTACCCATTCTTACCATAAGTTATTTGAAAAAGTTAGTTTTGATCAAGTTGAACCTTATTTGAATGATAATGAGCTTCTGTACAATTTTCAGTCCGGTTTTAGACGAAGTGTTATACTGATACGTATCTAATTCATCTTTCTGACATTATCAGATTCTAAATGGATAAAGGTAATATGGTTGACATGGTACTCCTTGATTTGCATATATAACCTATGGAACTGAAAGCTTTAGGTTTGCACCAATACAGTGTTGACTGGTTTAGATATTACCTTTCAGACAGACAACAACTAGTTGATGTGTCAGGAACATTTTCATCTCGTGAAGGTAACTCTTGTGATGTGCAACAAGGCTCCATATTGGGACCACGTTTGTTTTTAATATATGTAATCAACATGCCTGGTGCTGTATCAAACAAACTTGTATTGCAAAATATTTCCAAAATTGAAAGTTGTCTGTCAAATATCTGGATGAGGTTAGGAAATGGTTAATTGATAATCAATGTTCTCTTCATCTAGGTAAGACTGGGTCAATCTTGTTCGGTTCTAAACCTAAATTAAGAACCCAGTCACATTTAGATATGATTTGTAATTGTTAACCTATTAATTCTTCTGTTAAATATATGGGTGCCATTGTATACCAATTCTTATCTTGTGAGGCAATTGCAAGATCAGTTAGTACAAAAGCATACAGCAGACTGAAGGTTTTGTACAGAAAATGACAATTTTAAATTTACATACAAGGACACGTTTGGTTTTGGCACTTATTCAATGTCACTTTGATTACACTTGTTGTTTTTGGTACCCTGATCTTACTCGAGGTTTGAAAAATAGACTCAAAATAAATTAATCGATTTTGTTTTAAATTTAGACGCTAGAGAACACAGATCATTTTAATTACCTCATCTGGTTGCCAGTATCCACAAGAGTTGATCAAATCACTCTTTCTCATGATTTTAATGTTACTAAGGGCACTGCTCCTGTATATCTTAGTGACTGTTTTGTTCCGTTAAGCTTTATACATAACCACTGTACAATATCAAACATGTCAGCTGTTCCTGTTCAAGAAGATTCGTTTTCTTTCACTTTTACAGCTAACAGACGCTACACCATTCCCAGCGTTAACAGCTTTTCAGAGGTGTTCACTTGTTGAATGGCCTTCCTCAGACTTTAAGACAAGGCAAATCTTCCAGTCAAGTTAGATTTGATGTTAAAAATGTTTTGATTCATTGCATTTCTTGAATATCAGGGCTTCGTTTTATAAATTTCTGTTTTATCTTTGTGAATGTGATAAGTTTTGATCGATAAAGAATACATTATACAACAATTTTCCTTAAATTGGTGGCATTTTTGTATTCGTTGCATTTCTTGAATATCAGGGCTTCGTTTTATAAATTTACTGTTTTATCTTTGTGAATGTGATAAATTTGTTTGACTTTATTCTTTAATATGACTATTATGAATTGTTCTGATACTCTGCTGTGTTAATCAGTAAGCAAAACAAAGCAAGGTCATAGACATTCTATAACCGACATACTTTGAACTTTTAAAACAGTCTTTATAGGGATATTACTGTGATACGTATATTTTAAGATAATACCTGTAATAGTTATTTATAATGATACCGTGACTCACTGTGTCTTGCCACTAGAATCAAGGACTACAATGCCAATGGAAATAAGGAAAATATTTTCCTTTTTTGTGTTATCCTTGGTTACTAGTGCCATGTTATGTAAACGTTTTACCGAAACAAAGCTATCCATCTATCTATCTAAGATAAAACTATAACGAACTATTCCCAGGTACAATTGAACAAGATAAGACAATAAATAAAAACTCCACGGAGTTCCAATCTACCAAGGAATTAACTATTTCGCTGCCAAATAGCATCGTCTGCAAAAGTTGTCGTCTGATACAGTTTTCGCTTCTTTACTTTCTTCCATTCTATAGAAAACAACATGTTACAACAGTAAGAAACAGTTTGAATCCTGATGAGATGCCGAATTATTCGGCGTCTCACCTGGATTCAAACTGTTTGAATAGGTAATCAGAGGCGACATTTAGAGCGAAATAGTTAAAATTCAATTTGATTATTTAGTGTATACCCTCCACTGGATAAATACGAGTGCACTCTCGATGCACTGCCACATAGGTACGGGTGTAAGGAAATATTTATACGGGACGAATGTTTCCAAACGCATGCAATCAGTTGCGTTGCTTGCGCTGTTATCCACTTATGCACAATATAAGGAATGATTAAACAACACTATATAGTGAATACCCGAAATGTCTCGTCTACCGTCGCTTCCTTGTATATTAATGCTGTTCGATTCATGAAACAGTTTTTTTTAAAAACAGCCAAATATTGTAAAAACAAATTTTGCAGCCACAACGTTTGGTCTACATCCAGGCCAGCATATATAATGACGACAATAGAGGGAGAGTAATACTATTTTTAAAAAAAGCAAATTATAAATATAGGCCATTACTAGTTACCGGGTGTTTTATATATATCATAACATGTATAAAATATAATATATAATACATAACGAACACTCTAATTCTATACAGGTTTGATCAGTCATGTCTCTGTGAAACAAATTGTTACCAGAAATAATGCATACAACAATGACATGGTTATCGGTTCTTTCATTTGCTTGATGGCAAAACCGTGACTCCCTGACATCAATATCGAGATGGATCAAGAGAGCAATACATCTTTGCCTTGTTATGCAATGGTGCATGCGTGAGAAGCAGCTATCGCTGGAATTGCAACCATTTTATCTTTCCCGAAACTAAAATGAGAACAAAACCACTTGAGAGGTAATATATGTTAGTCATTGGTGTGTGGCGGTTGCGTTTCTTGCGCACCATTTCTACCAGCAATGTTACAAGATTAAAACACTGCCCATCTCATATGCAGAAAATGGGTCAAAGAAGGGTTTTGGTATAAATGACTATTCATAACGACAATCAACACACTGTACGCTATTTGTGCTCTCTAACTTAACAATTTCCTTCATACAAACGTGTTGTCACGCATTTGTATGCAGTGTAGACGTAGATCAGACGGCCCCCATGGGAGCCGTCTGATCAGGGCCTGCTCTGTTTGCTAATGGAATATGATAAATCTGTTTCGTTTGTTTCTAAACTGGCTACAATGTTTAGTCGCCCATATTTCTTTACAACTTGTTTATCCATTAACATGCAGTAGGTAATTTCATTTAGAATAACTATAGAACAAGGAAAGAGTAAAAGGTCTTAATGTTATAGTGATCCTCATCGTTCGTCCAACTTGACAAGTGTACCGTAGTACCCGAACATTTATTTCACGACAAAGTACGATTTACATAACCGTAGCGATTGCTGTCATGATTCATAAAAAGAGGGAGTCATATTTTATCCATACTTACAAATACAATACATTCTCGCTAATACGTTAACTCATTCCCTCATATTGACGACTTTTGACGACTCCGTTCTATAGGAGCAAATGCTCTATTTATCACATTGGTTTCAAACTACAATTCTGAAAGTTTCCTTTGCTCTAGTTAATGCTCCTTTTCGGTAGATTTACTCAAAGAGGTTGTATCTTAAATAACCTATGAGGTAATGGGTTAATACGATCGCAAAATATTTATAATTCCGGATTTTTAACTCATTCCCTCCTTGAATATTTTTAGACTCAACCTGTTTGAGTTAATCTATCGAAAAGGAGCATTTACTAGAAAAAAAACCTTTAAGAATTGTGTAGTTTTGAAACCAATGTGATAAATAGAGCATTTGTCCCATAGGAGCAAATGCTTTATTGATCACTATGGTTTCAAAATGTGACTTTTACAGAAGCGCCAAAATGCGTCACTAGGAGGGAATGTGTTAAAACAGATGGTAGTTTACAGCAGGAAAAGTTATGCTTTGAGTGTAAACCTTTTACAATAGGTGTCCGTATTACTGTTGTCCTGCATTAAGTACCAATCTGTTTTACAAACTCCTTAAATATATCGTCGCATTATCGAGACGTTACTGTATGCAAAATGGATCGGCAGTTACAATGCACCATAATTTATAACTGATATGCTAGTGCTACCTAGAACAGAACATGTCGTATATGAATCGATTTTACTGCAGTTAATTAATTAACACTTTTTCAAGCCTTTCAACACGGAACATGCATGTACTGTACTGAAATTAACAAACGATGAAAGCCTAGATAAGATGACCCCTCTGACCAGGGTCTACACTGTTTGTTGTTCCATATCCTTAATGACGTTTAAGCATTTCATCCGGATTTGACTATATAGTTAAAATGCTGATGGATATGTGCTACAAACAAGCAAAGGTTCGACAAAAGGTATTTGGATAGATAGTTGTTTGACAAAATCTTATATAACCAGCCTCATTGTACTCTAATGATCCGGCCTATGCCCCCTATTAAAAGTAAAGGAAGACTAGGGTGAGGGGATATGCCGTGCTATCTAAAACAGGGGGATCTACCTTTCTTAATCGTGCTATTCGTCGATTTATGTATCGAGTATCGCTGAACAGGTGTAGATATAGAACTGACTTTTTGATGTATATACATGTCTATATGAGAATCGTACTGAGCTGATTCCATACAAATAAAATCCATTCTCAACCACCTGTCAAACACAACACATAGGAGCTCACAATAATGTTGAAGGAAAATGAAGAACATGTAATGTTCGTTAGATTTACTGATTTTGAAATAAGCACTTATGAAAATGGATGTACAATTTTATATAATCCCAATCATTCTAAGCGAGACCAAATTCGCCCTTGTAAACAGCTTGGATCAAGCGACACTCGACCAGCAACTTTTCAAACTATTGTGCGAATCAGAAGTAAGAAAAAATGCAAAGATAATTCATTTTAACACATTAAGTGTTAACCATTCTCTTGCTGAATATTAAAATACATTTGTTTCCTTCTTTACCCATGTCCTGTTTTATAATTACATATATCTTCACTGTATACAAGTATTTCGCTTTGCATTCACTGCTGTGGAGTGCACTGGTTGCACAATCAACTTGTAAATAGTGCTGACCCTGATGAGACAGCTCCTCCAGAAGCTGTCTCATCTGGGTCTTCACTATTTACAGGTAGGTATATTGACGTGAATAGCAACAGAAGGATTAATATCAGTGTATGGAACATATTCATTCAATTTGTTGCAGATTGAACCTGTTCTGAATTCCCTACATAAATAGTATACTTGACATATGTGGCGATCTGCACGAGCATCACATTATTTTAGCCTTGTTCTCTTGCAAAGTTGCAACCAATGTTATTTTCGCTCGCATTCTAAAATCAACCCACATATTACGGATCTTTTCTGATACATTTCATTTGAACTTTCATACGTGATGAATATTCAACCGTAAATATATACATAGTCTGAAAGTGAGAGATCCTTCCAAAGCAAAAGTAGCAATGTTAAAACAGAAAATTGCAGACTCGGTCTGTTCATGAGCAGCAGTTAAAAGTGCAACACTTCTTACACACCCTAGCACCGGCTAAAGCAGTATTCAATTTTCAAAACTAATATCATCAAAACTAATGATCCCGAAGGACGGTAGAATCTGTCCTAAGCGGCCATTCATTTATTGAACAAATACATAGCAGGTGGTGGCTTTCTTCATCACGTTTGACCTGCATTAATCTATCCACTGTCTTACAGATACGTAGTTAGAGATTAGAGTTATATTTGATGGTTTCATAACACAGGCTAAGCTGTACTAGCTCACTAAAATACGACACATGATCGATTTAGCATGGAGCTGAATGAATGTTCAATAAATATAATGATAATTATATTTTAAAAACTGTTTGATATAATTAGAAATTGTATTTCATTTATACTCGACTAACTACCCTTTTCCGACATGCGCCCGATGCCAGATTACCAATAACCAAACAAATTACAGGTTAGTTCATTCTGTAACAGACTTGGGTTATACAGTAAAACCTCTCTATAACGACCACTAAATTACGTCAAGTATTTTGTGTTAAAGGCAGGTGGATGCTTAAAGCAAGGTGAAAAAAGCAGAACGCTCCTATAGGAGAGTTCTGTTTTACTTTCACATTGCTTTAAGCAACCACCTGCCCAAAATACCAACTAATTAACAGTGATATAGGTGTCATAAGTGGTCGTTATAGAGAGGTTTTACTTACTATACACGCATGAGTCACCAATTCCATTCTGTAGAAAAATAATAGTCTCTATTCCCTGCGCATTTGTTAAGCTAACATACATAATATCTATATAACAGCAGTTCAGAATAAAACGGCGCATACGAGTATCTCGGATCACTATCATATTTGTCTTGTACTGAACAATATCATTGTATGTCAGACATAGATACGCACGCATACAAGCACAAACACACCCAGACACACCCAGACACACACCCAGAAACACACACCCAGACACACACACACACACAGACACACACACACAGACACACACACATACAGACACGCACATGCGCGCACGAACGCACGCACGCGCACAAAACACGCATCAACGATTGCAAGACAGCTCATTATCGTTCTCCCTTTCTCTCTCGCTCACACACACATACACACACATGCACTCTACAACCGATGACTAAATCCCGTAAATTGTTTAGGAACGATCTCTTCTCGATTTCTCAATTTCAACTTAGAACCATACGACGACAAACTGAACCGCTAGGTGGTTAATATTTTAACAATTTGTATTAATACACATCTTAAGGGAAAAAGAGGCAACGCGTACAGCTTTTTGAATGATGACAGCGTAGGCATTTCGCCAGAATCTCTATCTATTTTAGTACAGTGCGATATCTTGAACTTGAAGTGACCATTCGACTCATCTGTTATCTAACAATCTAAACAATTTCTTCAGTTCACAGCTTAATGCAGGTCGGAAGTAACGCTGAAAGTTCCTGTGGGAGTTTTTGTAGCATTACGTTTGACCTGCAATAAGCTGTTACATGTGTATCTAGATAATTATGTGTAAGGATACATGTTTGACCAATTCTTTATTGTTCAGTTCTGTACAACGTAATGCTTAATGCAGGGTGGATGTCATACAGAAAGATCATAGAGGAGCTGCCATCTGTTCGCAATTCCGATATTTATACTAAATCTAACACCCGGTTTAGAGGGACTTTACTGCAGTTGAGTCTAAACTAATAAGGTAATACCCATCTAAACCGGTATTTTAGAAACGAATAATGGGCTTTTTAGGCAAGTGACTGATTAATACATATTTTTCCAAAACATTTCTACGGTTACAGAAAGTTTGGATCCAGATGAGACACGGAGTTACTCATATTGGTCCCGTCTTGATCCTAACAGTTTGCATAGACAATACGCTATAAGTAGTACAGCAGAACCTCTCTATAACGACCACTACATTGTGTTAATTAGTTGGTATTTTGGGAAGGTGATTGCTTAAATCAAGATGAAAGTAAAACAGAACGCTCCTATAGGAGCGTTCTGTTTTACTCTCACCTTGATGTAAGCAACCACCTGCCTGTAACACAAAATACTTAATGTAATTTAATGGTCGTTATAAAGAGGTTTTACTGTACATTCTTTTCAATATCAATGTTCAAAACATTGCAATTCTATACAGTCATATTTAGGCAACTATTACAGACCTTTTTGGATTATTCTAAAACCATCCTTCACATTTCTCATGTGTATATATGACGTGTTTTCAATTATGGTAAAATTCTCTAAATTCAAATTTATAGTTAGTTTGAAACATTAATCACAATTACCTTATTTCAGCATCTGCATGATTCCTCACGGGGAATACAAAACTTAAAGATGAAAGGTACATTTCGGTAATTTAAATGAGAGTATGGGATGTTTTATTAGTGTAAATTATGAGTTTGATGAAGCTGTGATTTCCCTTATTACCAGTAGTGTGTAGCTGAGATTACCATATATGGATAATGCACTATACCATCAGACTATAGCCTTGATCGACAAAGGTATACGCAATCAAGCCTTCTAAGTAAAGGTTTCTGGTTTGTGTTGCTATTGTTGTTCTGTCTGTTGAAAATCAAATTATGATGCATATACATTTGTATGCTTTTGATTATATGATATACGTGGTGTACAATTATTTCCAAGTATAGTTGAAATATTCTTGCTTATGTTTGCTGACGATATAGCCTTAATAGCAGACACAGTTGTTAGCTTACAAAAACAATTAGATGTGTTGCAGAATTTTTGTACGCAGTACAAATTAGCTTAAAATATTGCAAAAAACAAAGTTGTTGTATTTAAGCGTGGTAGAAGATTAGCAAACTGTGAGAAGTGGAGGTACAACGGCAGCAGTTTAGAAGCAGTTAATGGTTTTACATATGTAGGCATGTTTTTTACCAATAAGCTGTCTTTGTTTAAGATGGCAGAATCTACTGCTATTAAGGCAAATAAAGCCTTAATAAGCATTCTTAACTCGTTACATCAGTTTTCATGTATACCTTACAGAGCATTTTTCAAATTGTTTGATGCTAAAGTTGCTTCCATCCTGCTATATGGGTCTGAATTATGGGGACTTAGACACATGCCCTGTGTTGAGAATATCCATGTGTATGGATGTAAACGATTTTTGAATGCCAATAAACATGCATGTAATGATGTAATAATGGGTCATTTGGGGTGATACCCAATGTATATTTATGCTGCTAGAAGGTGTATCAAATATTGGTTCAGGATATTGTCAATGCCAACTGATATGTCAGGTTGTGTTATGAAATGTCAATGCATTATGATAGACTTGGATACAGAAATTGGGTTACAGAATTACGATTAAACTTGTATGGAAATGGTTTTGGATATGTATGGGAGTCACAGAATGTGCAAAATCATACATTGTTTATTGCTGAGTATTTGCAAAGACTTAAAGACCAACATGTACAAAATTGGAGGGCAAAATGTCGTGAAAGTAGTAAACTTTGTAACTATGTCTATTGTGAAAAAAACTTGCTATTGAACAGTATGTTTCAGCAATTGACGTATCAAAGTTCAGAAAGAGTATAGTGAACCTACGTAGTTCATCACACTGCTTGATGATAGAAAAGGGTAGACATTATGGTATTTCGAGAGAATTTAGACACTGCCATTATTGTGAAGGATTGATTGAAGATGAATATCATTTCTTGTTGATTTGTCCACTGTACAATCATTTACGCTTGAGGTATATTCCAGAATATTTCACACAAAATCCAACAGTGGACAGGTTTGAAAGATTGATGTCATCCACAAATGAGACTGTAATACGTAACACTGCTATGTATACTTTTTATGATTTTAAGGAACGACGTGCTTATCTTAATATATATGATTGACAATGCTGTATAGTAATATAAGAGTGACGACTTGGATCTTATGAATATGCTATGAATTAAATACCAATTGCATATAATATTAAGATATGTGTATGTACTGTTTGGATACAGTAAAGTGTTCAAAAGCTGGGTCTAGCAATGGAGATCACGATCAGAGGCTTCCTCAATGAACCCTGTAATCCGGATCTACACTGTTTACAATGTAATAACATTTTATCTTTGTACCGTTGTACTTTATATAATGTTGTGCTTTCTGTACACTGACCATATCTCAAACGGTAGAATTCATGGTAAGTGACTCATGTATAAGATCTTAGCTAGATCTGCACTGTTCGCGAGGAAAAAATGAATACATGCTTATGTAAAACAAAATTAAAAAAAGTTCTTATTACGTTTAACATATGTAACAGCTTTGTTCCTTTGCCCCGCACTACATTATAGTTTGTGTATATTATGTACTGTATGTTTTTGTGTATGGGCCGGAGGCCTAATATCAAATAAAGACTTGAATTGAATTGAATTGATTATACACGTCTTGAATATCGTGTTCGTATTGTCCAGACTAGTACCCATCGCTGATGACTTTAATGAAAATGCCTACAGTCACCATAAAGTGATCATACTCGATTTGTTTCATTTGGGTTACATGTGCGTCGTCCGTTGTATTGCTACGCTGTTTGTTAGCAATGGCTGAAAGAGATATCAGCTGTAGCCTGTTTTACTTTCTATGGCATTTCTAAGACTTATGTGATAAAATGAAACTTACATTCGTGTTCATTACAAATTGTTTTCATGAACATCGCTTAAGCTCGTTTCATATTATAGTAAACTCGTTTCATAAAAACAATTTGTAATGAACACTCATGTAAGATCCTCTATGTATCCTACAGGTGCTTTGCAAAGCCGTTAAAATCGTTTCTATGGAGTCAATGTTGTACAATTATTTTTGTCCAATAACGTGACCACTCATGTTCGTTTGACTGATATATGGTATTTATTTTTAAAGTTCTAAACAGTATATTTTTATTGTTAACAAACAGTGTTTATTATTATTTATTTAGGCATTAAGATTCCAGTCCTTAATGTCTGCATTTGATTTAGAAATTTTTAATACATAATTGTTTTTTTTTATATTTCTGATGTCTTATTGAAATGGTATACTGGTAAACATCTTCGCGGTTTTAGTTTTTCTTCGATTTTGCCATGTATACATTTTACCAATTCAATATCCCAAAATAACTAACCTATAAAAAAAGAATAAAAGGCAGACATGACAGTGCATAGCAACACCAGAAGCACAAATGAAATGCACGCTCGCAGAGCTTCAGACGTAGTGCCAAATGATATCAGACATAAAGGAACTCTACACAAACCAATTCAAAGCAAACAAAAGCAAATGAAGATACACATACAAATGTTCATTGCATGCACCATAACAATAACACCATAAAAGGTCTTCTTGAGGAGCAGATATCGGTTTGGCTGATTCTAAGGCACTGCCATACTTAAAAGTATTATTTTGAGTTGGCGGACACGCACTGCGACACTAACGAAATCAAGTATCACCAATAATGCTAAGCATAAGGATACTCGCCAAACACTAAGATACAGCAATTGAATATCATTCATACACAAATAAATGTAAGATCCGTGATACAAAAACAAGTTAGGGTAAAAACAGGAGTATTGCCTTGGAACGGTCAGTGGTAAATTATCACTAGTGTTCTAAACAATGGTTAGGGGACGCGTCCAACGTCATATTTATGCCATCTACAGCCACTCAGACGAACAGTGTAAATAAATCTACGTGACGGCTAACACACCAGTGAATCTGCATGTACAACAATGACCGACACCGAGCCACGGCAAATTAAGTGCGATTTTAGTACTTTTAGTACTCTGATTTTAATCCTTTGTTGGTATACTGTAAAAGTGTATCTCTGCAGTGTAATGGGTAGACTTGCTTGGTCAGTTACCTGGGTAGAGCTATTTTTAGACTAGAGATTAGGGAGGGTCTCAGCGTGTACTCTGGTCATTCATTCTGCTACTGATAGTCAAGGAGAAAGGTTGACTTGGCTGGTTGGAAATCTTGGCTGGTTGAATATGAAGTTCGGCAGGATGCAACAGACAATGTGAGTTTATCAGTTACCAGTCCCGTCCCTGTCCTGTTATGTTGGCATTTCATTTGTCCGCGTGAAATTATTTTATTGCTTTTAATTGTTTGCTTAATTAGTAAAGTCCCCACCCCTTTCGTTTTAGGTGGCTACAAGTCTAAGTTTTGTTTGGCATTGGCGTCCTGTACCTACACCGGTTTGCAAAGTCTGGTCCGTTAACCCAATCCAGTTTGGTGCCGTTTATGTATGGCCGTTAACGTTTACGTGGACCCATGGCTTATAAGGAGATACAATACTTTGAGAGGGTGTTTTAGAGCAGGAGCCAGTACGAGTATTATGACTAGTGTATAACTCTGTACCATAACTATGTTCCACGTACTTCTTGGTACATTTATAGATATAGGAGTACATTTATATATATAGTGGAACATTTATAGATATAGTGGAACATTTATAGATATGGCGGAAGCAACTGGGTGTGTATATCCAGTTATGTATGCAACCACATGGCAGTATTGTCCAGAGATAAACAGTTTAGTGTTTATATGATATAGTACAGTGCCAATATAACACATGGTATAGTGGCAGTATATATATACATCAATACATGGAGGTTGTTAGAAATAGAATGATGGTTCTATACAGGTCGGCTGCATTGGCGAGAACTAGATAGACAATATAGACTTTGTGCAGGAAATAGACTGTGTCTCATTAGGAACTGAGTGGTAACCATTTAGACTGTGTGTCTGGTGACTCATATAATGTATGTGACCAATGAACAATAAGTGGTGTAGACAGAGATAATTAGTCTGTGTAACGTATGTCAGTTAGTCTGTAACATATATTTGACTTTCATTTGTCTGTGTGACATATAATTATTTAGCCTGTGTGACGATTAGTTAGTCTGTGTGACTTATATTTACTTCGTCTGTGTGACGTATCTGACAAGTCTGTGTGACTTCAGAATATCTCTGCATACTATCATTATGGTAGTGTCCAGATAGGTTCCTGTCATATAAAGCAGGGTGACCTGAATAGTGAGCAATAAGTTGACCAGTAGAGTTGAGCATGTGTCCTACGGGGGTATTTTAACTAGTGTATTTTAATAGCTCTGTATTATAATTGTATTATAAATGTATATACAAATCGGTTGTCTTAGTTGTTCAGACCAGTCCTGTATTTATAGAAAGAATCTGGGAGCACAATTTTTAATGCCCAGGAAAATTGTGACAATGTGCATATACCACATACACACAAACACATTCACTAAAGGGTGTTAAAATTACCACCTGGGTTTAAACTATGTTTATGTTACGTGTTCAACCTCGCACTTATCCCGGCCCGGCTGTCCCACACCAAAGCTGTCGTTGGATTGCAGTCTTTTTTCAAACATTGTCTGATGCGTTTTCTTACAATACTTTGAAAATAATGTTTCCAACTATCTTACAAAGCTTTTAAATCACATCGCCATGCAGTTTCGGGTGTGATATGCCTTTGAGTGTGAGAATTCGGTAATAGAAATTAGAGAATGTTTTACGAAGCTTCTCATACCTGTAATCCTTGTTTAAGATATTTTATTTCAGTAATAACACGGTTGCGCATATTGAAAGACTCAATAAAGGAACAAGCCTCCGTATGTACACTTCGTATGATGTAATATTCTAATCTAAGGGTGATTAAATTATATTCAAAGTTATCCCGTTTGTCAATGCATTTGAAGATGGAAATTCATCATTAATAGACAGACGCAAGTCTAGCAAAGGAGCTGATGTGTCTGTTTTGTTTTATTTTGAGCATATAGGCATTAGGGGGCGTGAGTAGGGTGGTACTTTTAATAACTACTCATGAGCAGAGTCGATAAAACCGAGTCTGCACTTTTCTCTTGTCGCATTGTCACATTCTACTACTTTCAGAATGTATGTATTTCACAGCAGCAGGTGATAAGAGTTTGTGTGTAGGACGTAAACAGTCGCCCCGTACGTCATCATCAATGTTGTTATATGTTCTGGTCCTTCGGAATCATTAGTTTTGATGTTATTAGTTTTGAATACTGCTTAAGCCGGTGCTAGGAGGATTGAGTAGTGTTACACTTTTAATTACTACTCATGGACATTCTCAATACAACCGAGTCTGCAGTGTTCTCTTTTCGCATTGCTACGTTGGCTTTCGAATGATCACCCACTTTCAGAATTTATTATATGTCATCCATATATCGATATGTTACATTAAAGGCAATGGAGACAGCTGCCTGTTTATCAGGTTTCAGACTTAACAGGAAGTCCCTCGCATAGCAGTACAAAAACAATATATTTGTTCGCTTTGGTAATTCGGTATATCGCTAGGTCATTGGTATTCCAATAGGAACCAACTGTGTACCTTTAATTGCAGAATTGTTTTTGTGATTTTATGATCAACCTAAAGCCGATTCACAGGCAGATGTCATCAATGCTGTCAGTGATACATCAGCATAATTAGACGACATATTTAAAATTGATAACCCATTGTTTGATTCTATGATAACCTCAATCTACCCTTTTTGATCTCAAGGTAAATAAAGCAAATAGTTCTAGTTCTGACATTTATCTACAAACAATGGATCGATTCCTTCTGAAATTTATGACAAAAGGGATAACTGATTTAACATAAGTTAACTATCCCCATTCGGGTGGAGATGTGTCCCGTGCTATAATTTATATGGGATTTACATTTCCCAGCTCTTATATTTGCTAGGACTTGGTCGTCTGTTGATGTACTTAACAATCACTGTCAAACGTCTAAAACAAGGCTACAGATATGACAAACTTCGAAAGACCCTTTCTAAATTTCATCACCGCAATGTTTTGCTCATCAGCAAATACAACTGTAATTTACGTGCGTTTGTTTTAAAATTAGGTATTTTACATTCGGAGTGCTACGGTGATGTCATTTTCAAACTTCGCAAGAGTGTTGGTCACATATATTTCGGTACTTTGTTCATCAAACAAATTCATTAAAAAGGTGTATAGCCCCTCTGTGCTGCGATGCACTGCATGCATGGTGGTCGATCCTTTTACAGTTTGGTATTAGGCTTTCCTTGTTGCTTGTGTGGCGACGGGAAACACTTAATACACTATGATGGCATGATCTTAAACCATTTTACGAAGCGCAGAAGCTGGATATTTGTATTTTTACATTTTTGTCGTACCCCAAATGACTTCTCCACAATTGCTCTGGCCTAAGAATGGTCATCGAGTACATGTTTTCGATACTATTTTTGTTCTCTTTCCTATAAAACAATTATATATTAAATGTTATATATGTTCTTCTTTTTTATCAAAATATCGCTGTATAAATGTTTGATGTGCTTTTTCCGTCATTTAAAATTATGACGTCACTTGTTTGCTGGTTCATTTTATTCGAATTTGTTTTAATTGTGGCATTTTATTCATGTTGTGGAGTTGACTGGAAGGGGAAATTCTTTCATATTTTGACATGGGTGAACGTGGGATAATTGTAAGGTTTGGTACCAGTTAACCTGGTTTAAGCCCCAAGTAGCTTTTGGCCAATGCAGTACTCCTACTTTCACCCTATGCTCTTATTTGTTTTGTGTCCTGGTGTGCGTTCTGACACGTTTTGTATTGTAATCGTACTGTTTCTTGTTTGATGATGTTTGGTGTCATGTCATGTCCTTTTGTGTGGGGTTCTCCCTCTTTGACTGTTTTTCTCACTTTTCCATAAATATTCCTTTCTGTGCCCTTGCAAACAGAGTAAACCAAGATCAGATGGCTCCAATAGCAGCCGTCTGATCTTGGTGTACTCTTTTGTGATTCAGGGTGTGATTCAATTCTAGAGTTTCTGCCTTGACCCAAAATGTGACTCATACGACGTCTTGTATATCCCGAAATCCACGTAGTTTGCATGTCAAATTTAACACGGACATAAGATCACTTAGTATCTAACTCAGTGCAAAAATGTATGATATTTCATTCATTTGGTAAGTTGTAACAATTGTTCAAAGTATATGTAATCATTAGAATTTGATTACGTTTGATTGGCATTTTGATTGAACAATTTGTGATCAGAACATATACCAAGGTACATATAGGTAGAATGAAACTTGAGGTAAGTCCGACATCGATCTATATGGTGGTATTGATCTGGGCACTTGGGGGACAAGAAATGTTGCCTAAAACAGCAACGAGCAAAAACAATACAGACGACATGAAAGAACTACTCACCAAAGATGGTAGTTTTAGTGGCTTAGGTTTATACAGAGTTTACTTTATTTTGAAATCTCCCGCCATAATTCCGCCCAGTGCCAGTGACTACATGCAGTTTGAACAGCTCTTAGTACTAAAAGAGTAGTACATGAAATAAACATCATGTTACACATACGTTGATACTCCGTTGGTTTGTGTTACTATTATATGACTTGTCAGATACCTGGGCAGTTGTTTTAGTTTATTAACAAACCTCGTGAACCAATATGAAATACAGAACTAATCTTAAAATACAAATACGTGTTTAGCCACTGATCTCTGTCGGTACAATGTTCGTCACATTGTGGTCCTCATATCGGCAAATGATCGGTTCATTATTATTAAATAAAGGAGGACAACTTTGAAACACATATATCGACATATTCTTCAAGAATGTAAGTCAATATTGGTAAACTACATTCGAGGCACAATCGACGATCAGACAAATGTGTGTAGCTTTGAGCGAAATGAAATACCGGATAGAGGAATGGAAAACTTAAATTCGTGTCGTTTGTGCAAGACAAATGTTCCAGCTTGCATTGACGTTGTACCTGAATCTGATACATACACCTTACGTGTTGCATTTATTTAGTTTCAACGTTTGATCCTAATATAACGAAATATTTAATTTGATTTCGCAGTATTGTCTGTAGCACAAACCTGAAAAATAATATCTATTGCTATCAACAACGTCAACGTAATGCTGCAGAGTAAAACAGCAATGTCTGCATGATTAAAAGACAATACTCGTATGTCACTGTTAAAGTGCAACTAAAAAATAATCTAATGTTTGCTGTAATACATGTAGTACATTATATTTTTAAAATGCTACAGCATCGCCTTACTTTATTTATCACATAATGCATAAGTCATCATATTATCGTAAATATATATACTTAGATATACCGTAATACGACACTTAGACATCATTTCTGTCTTTGGTTGCTTATAACTCGCATATATCATCTGAAAATTAGTATACGATCCCTTTTGTGTCCTTGTGTATTATGACGAATACCTTTTATTGGACAAATACCATGCACACTTATAAAACATTCCTAATGTTTCCAATCCAATCATAGTAGTATATCACTGTTACACTCAGATGGTTAAGAACATATCTATGGGTGCGTGTTATATCATGTCGATTACTGCGTAGATCTTTCAGGCTTTATTTCAAAGGAATGTAGGTCATTTGTCAACCGTGATTGATATAGTGTTATTTCGTTTCTGGCATAAGAATAAATACGTCTAGACCTGTCAAAACAAAGCGTTCATTCTTTCCAAAATATATACAAGCGTATACATTTATATCAGGACGTTGCGTTGTCTTTGCATTGCATATTCTGACGATCTAGTAAGACTATGGTCTCAACCTTGAGCTTGTCCCTTAGTTTTGAAAATTGGCCGCACCATTTATAATATATTTCAGATTTTTCAAAAAATAGAAAGATGACAATACAATGTGTTTAAAGCAAAATGTAACAGTATGTACACATAGCATTTCCGTCATTATGTGCAACATATCGCCATTTCAGGAGAATGCTGTTTGTATACCCTAGAGACCTTCCTACCTTGCAGTGGTTCTGGGGCTTAATTGTCACAGGGGATATTTTTGTTTATTTGACAGAGATTATCCCCTCGGCCAAGAACTAAAAGGAAGGCAAGTCGGTGGTCTGGATCGCATGCGCGGATTAGCCGAAATCATCTTCTTGAAAACATCACTCATCATCATGTAATCCCATCACCTGTCGGCGCTATATGACCTATTTAGTGCCACAGTGCCGTAAAACACAACCCACGCACTGTATTTGTCTGCATGCCTTACATTATGAAGAAAGGTGTATGCAGTTTGACCTATACCATAACATGATGTTTCAAATACTATCGTAGACTATACAAAGGAAACAATCACGGTGTAGATTATAAACTCATACTGTATTCAGTGTATTATGTCGACACATTGAGAAAATGATATGCTTCGTCGTAACGATTGGTGTTATAATCACTACACCGATCGTTTTGTTATTAAGTATGTCATTGTTTTGTAAAGAAGGTGGTTTTACATATTACATATGATTCGTTATGTGTCATACCAACATTCAGGGAACATTTTGTATTGCTCTTTATTATTGTATCGGTGTTATATGTCTACAAGGGACATAAATATAACAAACGGAGTAGTTTTCCCATCTCAATTTACGCCATCGCACAACAGTTAATCATGGTGTTTCGAATTAACACTCAAATATTCAGATTCAGTATATGAATTTGTATTGTGTGTTATTGTGGCAATATCATTGTTGACGCAGTGTATAATGCATATCTTCTGGAAATGCCTGCCAGTAAGTGACTAAAACAGTTTAACCCAAATAGTAAATGGACAAATAGGACAACACCCTATAAAACGGCAACCAAAGGTTTGTGTGATTCGGGTCTTAAAAACCTGTAAGTAAATGGTTAACACGTTTTGTTGATTTTTCTTCTGAAGGATCTCCTCTTTTCATAATTTTATCTCAAATAAGCGATGATGAATACAGGAAAAACTGTAAACGACGGCCTTTACAAATAGGTGTAGTTCTGGACCTTAGTGATAATTTTATACAGAGCTAAGTTTTGCAGAACGCTCCGGTAGGTATTTCTCTATCATAGTCATTCAGCATTAAGCATCCGTCTGCTTTTAAAACAACACATGTTTCGAAATGCAATAAGTCACTTTTAATACGTTGTATTGTACTACACTTGTGTGCGACGCTTTTTAGCGGTTTGTAATGCTGAATAGTTATATTGTATTGATGAATTAAAACAACACGTTGTTATTACTGAAACGTCTTAAACTTGAGGATGTAACAGGTATACAAAGATTCGTAAAACATTCTCTAACCTCTAATATTATCATTTGCAAATACAATTGTAAAACAATATTGATCATGCGACAAGGCATTTTACTCTGGAATTTTATTACAATATGATATACCAATTTCGTAAAATAGTTGGAAATACAGTTTCAAACTCTGATCAATGAATGCATTAAGCAATGCAATGCTTGAAACAAGACTATAATTGATTAATGTGGCAACGCATTGCATGTGTGGTCGTCGAACCCAATAAAATCGATCACCTTGCTGCCCTCTTTACTTGTGCAATGATATGAAGGATATAGTACTCCATGATGACCTCCACATCCAATATGCGGAAGGAGGATGTCGAGTGTTTGTATGTTCCTGCCATTGGCTCCTCTACAGTTAGTCTGACTTTGGGAAAGTCATCGAGTACATATCGAGTACATTTGTGACTGGCGTCAGAGCTACACTCTTAGGTTAGTGGAAGGCACATGCTATGATTATTAGGCATATTTCTAGTTGATGTGTTCTAAGAAATATGTTTTCTGTTTACGTTTCTTGTTTGACATGTTGTGTTAACCGTCAAATTTGTTGTGGAGCAGTAGGCAGGAGGTTCCATTTATTTACACTGTTCGTCTCACTGGGTAACGATGGAACAAATGTGAAGTTCGACACATTCCCTAACTATAGTTTAAACCTCAGTAGTAGTTTTTATCGTTGACCATTTGTGTGTATGTATGTAAGTAACTCGGTGTGTGTGGAGTCTTTTTGTGTTTGTTAAACTTCGTTTGGCGCCGTGTTTGCTATTCTGTGGCACAGCGCCCTAATATAGTGTAAGTATTGAAATTAGTGCCCTAGACTCAGCCAACCCGATATATACGTTTCAGTAAGGCGTTCGATGGTGTTATGACGATATTGTTGACATGTTGTTGGTGCTAAGCAGTCTAAGAACAATTATATGTGTATGCAATTATATGTGTATGCATGTCGAATAGGTGGGTATGAGCACTCGTCATTTGCCGTGAATCGGTGCTTGACTTCCAACGGATATATAGTTTTTGTTAAGGCGTTTTCTGACATTACTTATCATATTGCGTAAATCATGGCGTTACATCTTGTATTTGCTGTCGATGTCTTTGTACTTGTACGTTATTGGTATTTGAATTTTTCATCTCGTGTGTGCGTGTTGCGTGCGTGCGTGCGTGCGTGCCTGTGTGGGTGTTTGTGCGTGCGTTCGTGTCTGCGTCCGTGTGCGTGCGTGCGTGTGTGTGTGTATCTGCGTGTGCGTGTGTGTGCGCGCGGTCGATTGTGTGTGTGTCACTTATTTTATATCTATGTATTGGTAATGCTATCGTTTTACGTGATTTTTGGTGGGTTTTACTGTGGTTTTACGGCGCGGCTAAATAACAGTTGATGTGGAACAGACAGGGAAAAATTATGTGACGGTCATGCATTTATATGTGATAGCGCACTTCATATGTGCCTCTGATGTTGATTTAGCCTTGCATGTGTTATTTTCTATATTCCTGCCTGACTTCTGTTCAAGTGTTGGTGTATTGTTGACTTTTTTCCTTGTAATTAATATCTGAGTTGCTTGAGCTTACAGACATTCTCTGGTTCTTACTTCCAGTAAAACCCCTCTAATGCGACCACAAGAGGTATAATTATGGTTGCTAGATGCAGGCAGTTGGTAGCTTAATGCAGGACAAAAGTAATGAAGAAAGCTTTCTGTGTTACTTTTTTCCTGTATTAAGTAACCACCTGTTTATAAAAAAATGTTTGTTTATTCATTAAGTGGTCGCATTAGAGGGGTTCTACTGTATATGGATATCTTTGTCTTTATTAATAACGGTCATATTGTAATTCATAGGCAACCACTAATCATTTGGTCAAATATATATATTATATTATATACATTTGTTTGTAGCGATTGACGGTTTCATGACAGTTACATTATAATTATCTGAAAAACAGACACAAAAGAGTTTGGCTCGTCCTATCGTTGCGTCACACTGTCATATATTAACCCTACGAATACAATTTTACTATGAATTCCAAAATATTACACATTTCAATCACAGATGGGTTAGGTGTGTTTCCGCCTATACGACCTAGATCATAAAAAAACGGTTTGAAAAACTACCATTCAGGACGGTAAGTACATGTAACTGCAAGTCCCAAACTTCTATCTACATTGAAAACCAAAATCAAAGGCAAAGTAACTCCGAATGATAACCAGGCCAATGATATCACAAAATAGATTATGAAACGTAGTAAACATGTAGCAATCGTTGACGGACATAGACTGGTAATAGATCTTTTTCAGAAAATCGTTCTTGTCCATTGTGTATATGTAACATGGTGAAAACATTGTGACTCGACTGGGACTCGAACCCAGGGCCTCTGGCTTACCATACCAACACTCTACCAACTGAGCTACAAGGCCACACAGTCTAAGCCTATCAACTGTTTCACCGCAATCTCTACCCGGCTACACACACTCCCGCTACACAAGAATTCGTCCTGCATTCTTACTCAACGAGTTTCTTATTATCAAAATTTATATTCATATAAATATACCCCTGTGGGTTATTTACGCTGGGTGCCAAATACTACATGGTGAAAAAGACTCGACTTGGACTCGAATCAAGGACCTCTGGTTTATGCCAACACTCTACCGTCTGAGCTACCAAGCCACCCAGTCTAAGCCTGTCAACTGTTTCACCACAATATCTACCCGGCTACGTATATATGACATTTGTTTATTTAGAAAACATTTTGTTTATTTAGAAAACATTTTGTTTATATCCATTACAGTTGTCGTTTTCTTGTCCCGTTTTCATTATACATAGTAAGGTAATCGCCTCTCCATCTTGTCTGATAAAAAACATACAGCTAGGTTGGTGTGTAGTACACAACCGCGTGGGGTGGAAGGAGGTAAAAACAAGTCAGTCGTATGCGCAATGCCCAGTAAAGTTGTAATGATTAAATCTAAATGAATACTCTAAGTGAATTAAGAAGCAAGGTCTCGATAAATCTTGAACCTTTATCAGTTACATCGAACACAAGCTTTATGGTTGGCCGCAAATCATCGTAAAACATTATGCCTGATTAGCGAAGTCCGTTACAACATAAGTATTGCACCTTCTGATTCTGTTCAATTTAGTACTACATTTGTGTCGTGCTATATGTCCTGTGTATTGAATTCGTTTGAATTGCATTTTGTTTCAGCATGATTAAACCGCTTTACGACAAGAGATTGAATAAAGGCGTTACTCGTCGTTTGCAACTATTATCGGTTTGAAGAGAAACACTGAAATCAATCATGATTTAAACGAGAGACATTCGCCGCCGGCTTCACAATTGCATCGAATTAGTTTTTTTCTCATAACTGACAATTTTCCCACACAAGTCCGTTTCGTGATGTTTGTCGAGGGCCAATGAAACCTTGCGCAACTAAACATGTTTTGAACGTCTTTATCAACATCTGATTGTACATAATATTCAGTTCATAAATGTGCCTAGTCCTGTCAATACTGCTGTATCTGATTTGGATGCATCACCTTATTAAGCATTTAATGTCGATACTTCATTTAGACTGTAATATAATAAATTTAACAAAACTAGCGTCTGTCCTTGTTCCAATATCATGGATTAATTGGTGAATACTTTCTGTGTATACACAAAACAGTTCAGTACTTTATTAATAGTATAACAATAACTTCTTCAAATTCCACGAGTCAAGTTGTTGTCCAGAGCATATGTGGTGTAGAACTATACCCATTTGTACCAGTTGTAATGTTTTTCGGATGTGCTAATTAGAAAACAATTCCAAACGCTTAGCTCTTTACTCCGTGAATATTCATGTAAGATATACTGATATCACAAATATTGATTAGGCTATTGATTTCATACTAGCACATGCACACGGGCAAGTTTGACAACGGCAGAATCTGTAGAATTATATTCATATTATTCCACGAGCAAACAGAGCATACCCTGATCAGACGGCTCCTATAGGATGTGGGTCTGCTTTGTTTGCAAACGCGTAGAAAAGCGTATTTATGGAGTTACTGGTTAAATGACGAAGACAATGAAACCCAAATAAAATTTAATTGATTAATATCATTTACACATATGCTATATGCTGAAACAGGAATAAAAAGAATAACCCTCTGGTACATACTGTTATAGGTGGGGATATTAAAGGAATGCCAGTTACGATTATCAAAGATGCAAGATCCAAGTTCTGAAATAACTCGATGTTTTTGTTTGTTTTTTATTGAAAGCCAAGCTGAGTGAAAATGCCTGGAAATAGGGTTATGCGGTTCTGTGCAATGTGCATCGTCTCTATGCATTGCCTATTTATCAGTAAATTAATTTACTGTTTTTTTTAGGGATAGAGAATGTGATAGAAGTGTATTGATAAGTCTGCCTTGGCTGATTAAATACTTCTATTCACAATCAGTTTGCTTAGATTACATAACAGAGACTAGCTTGGCTATTCCTTTATTGTCCGTTGTTCGTCCAGTTCTAAATCAAATTTGCTGAAGACGAACAAGTCAGTCGTTATGCTGATTCATATGAGGCCTTTCTAACCGCTGGCGGCTGCTAAATAAACTTCGAAGGATCACCTATTTTCAGAATATATGTACTTCACAACAGCAGGTGTTAAGTGCGTGTGTGGCGGCCGTAAAAAGTCGCCCGTACTTCATTCTCAGTGTTGTTATATTTTCTGGTCCTTCGGGATCCTTAGTTATTATGTTATTAGTTTTGAAAATTGCCGAAGTCGGTGCTAGGGGGCGTGGGTAGTGTTGCACTTTTAATTACTACTCATGAACATACTCAAGAAAACCGAGTCTGAAATTTTCTCTTAATGCATTTTTACTGTTGCTTTCGAAGGATCACCCATTTTCAGAATATTCGTCTTCCTGACTTTACTACTTTTTTCATTCTAAGATTATCGTCTGCGTCAGGTTTTACATTGGACCTACTTTAATGTCGTTTACAAGTATGATTAGAAGGATAACAGTTTGGATTCCGACGTCTGAACTGGATTCAAACGGGTTCAGTCACAACACGGGTACCGCATGAGTAAAGGAGGTTAAGAGGTTTTAGAGTCGAGTCTTTCAAATTGATTCATTATTAAGCATCACACTGTATTGTCGGATTTTCTTTCGAAAACGGCCGCTTCAGATGAATCACATTTGTTTGATCAAGACAACAGTTTTAAAATCACAGTCGGAAATTACAGTTTCATCACTGGATAAGTGTCAAATTTTATTACTCAAACATTTGGCTCAAATGGCTTAAAACATAACATACAACATTAAATTATTATATATGAAGTGTAAAAGATTATTGTCCTTGAAGCGTAGAACAAATGCGATTATACCATCATTATTCCCACTGCCGGCGGATTGGTAACTGCCTATGCATACAGTTTGTATTCAGATGCGACGACGCGTCGTTGAAAACAAGATAATCAAAGAACAATGACGATTTACACATTTAATCTTGAACATTAACAAACATAACAATTCCATTTCAGAAAAACTCTGCAGGAGTTTCTGAGCTGGGTTTGCCCTGCTTGAAATATGTGTACAATATTTTTATACTTTCCATAGCATATACATGCAGTGTTGTTTTGATAAACCAGTTTTGTGAATATGTTTTCTAATATATATCACTATTATTTTTTTCATGTGTTACATGAGTACAGACTATGTACAGAGTATTACATAAGGCTAAGAATTGAGTAATCTCAGATTGGACACTTTCTGTGGAAGTTTCTTTTCTTGGTATGCACAATTATAATGCCATATTTTCACTTTTTCAAACTAGTATTCTCATTCGGTTTCTTTTAATCGCTTAAAATGTGCATTACATGGCTACTCTGTCCTGTCTTTTAAATTACAGATATTATTATTATATTTCTGTTGTTAAATATTTTGTATGAAATGCTTGTGTTAGAGGGCCCTGGGGTAGATTAGTCTGTTGACTAACCGGGTAACCCTCTTTAAATAAAGTCTTTCATTTATTCATTCATTCATTCATTCAAATGTCACAACTGAAATCGATGTCTTGTTATTGACAAAATTTTGTCTGCAGACTAAATGTTAATAGTAGACGCATTCATTGAAAACTTTCAATAACCTATTTGAATGACATTACATGTATTTGCACTTCAATCAACCAGTTGTGCGATGTGCTCGTGAAATATTACACAAGTAGCTCCAATTGAACATGAAACATTGTATTTCTTAAAAGTATAATAATAATATAATAATCTTGATATCATTGAAATGCTGTGCTGTTTGGCTAAATTCTATGCTGAGAGAAGAATATTACAGGTTATGCCGAAAAATATAGTGTTAGGAACAATGCGTTACACTGAATTTCCTTTGTACAAGATGTCTTACACTAGCGCGAATAATGATTTCAGGAACAACAAGTTTTCATGTTTAACCCTGTCTACCTAAGATGTTGTCGGTATAGACATTTTATATTTTGCATTGTAGATGTAATGTGTTCAATTGAAGAAAAAAATGATATGTATCGATTATTGCCGTTTACGGCTGTAAACGATAGATCCGTGGTGAACGGCTGTAAAAGATAGACCTGTGGTGAACAATGATGGAAACTATTAATCCAATGTACGTATATCGCATGCTATTGTGTATAGATATTGTCATTCCCGTCTATCATCACAAGCTTGAACCGAAACAAACTATCTACACAGGCCTGAAATGCGGTCCATGTGCTTCAAGAAGCAAATTGTAAAGAACCTGGTTTAGAGGAAACAATAAGTTATCTTATCCGAATCGTCTTCAATCATACATTACATATGTATCAATGAATAAGGTTATTGGCTGTTCAAATCAATAAGTCCAAAGATTTCGAGCACAACGATAAATTTCGCAGTAATGTACATGTACGCCCAGTGAATAAATCAATGTAGTATTGATAGACAGACACAAGATGTTCTTTATTTACTGCTATATGATCGATAATCCAGAACGGAGTGGTGAGTTACATTTACCATTGATTTGGTGGTCTTTGTTTCATGAGTATTTATTTTAAATATATATGCTGACATTCTGCGCATTACGATTGGCATCAAAGATACCATGCGTTTTTTCATGGACGTATCTTTGAAAGAGAACATTTCATTTTCATGGATGCATTATTACATGTATGTGGCATACTTTTGATTCAAATTAGTACTAAACTATTGTTCGACCCTTTCCCTGTGTTCTCTATGAATAGATGACTTTATTGTTTCAAACTGTCGTTTGATATGCATGGGTAACGCTGAAGCTGTTTAGACACACTACATGTCAGTAGAGAAATGTTTAGTAATACAGTAAAACCTCTCTTAACCGGAATATTGATAACGAAGAATTGAGGTACATGTATTTTAGTCAGATGATTGCTTAATGAATGATGGAAGTCATTCAGAAAACTCCTTCGGAAGTTATCTTTATAACACACACACATATATCAGCGGCAAATCGATGTTTAAAATATTGGCTCGCCGCTAAAGAATAGTTTCGACATCATGACTACACATTCAAACTTGATACTAAATTTTATCGTATCATGAGGAAAAGAAAGAGAATAATGAACATTTGATCGCTGGTAAATAAAAATGATAGACAGGAAAATAATTTGAGATCTATTCTAGATGTCAATTAATGAAACGGGCATGTGGATGTGGCGGTGGTGGGGTAATCAGCATACGAACAGATCGGGAGGTGCAACGTAGGAAATTGTCTCTTAAAACATTGATGATACTTGATATTATATTGTTAGGTTTCTGAATATTCAACAATATTTGTCACAATTGAAAAGGCGCTCTTATGTATTGTTGTTGTCTTTAATGTCGACTTTATGGACTTTACTCCTTATTATCTATCAACTGGTGTATAACTGAGATTTTTGTTGCATGTTGTAGTTTTGCCGTTTTGTACTATAAAAAGAGAGAGATAATTCTGTACTCGCGAAATAATAGAATGAACAGCTATAGGTGTGTGGTGAAACAATTGAATACAGTAGAATCTGCCTTATGCCGTCATAAAAGGGAGTATAACTATGGGTCTGTAATGCAGGTGGTAGCCTAATGCAGGTCAAAATTAATGCAGAAAGTTCATGTAGGAGCATTCTGCATTTCTTTTGTCCTGCATTAAGCAACCACGTTTTTTAAGACTCATGTCCATTAATGACCATTTTAGGCAGGCTCTACTGTATACAATCACATATAGCCTTGGTCTGAATTCCTAACACTAAATCGTGCAAACAGCAACCTTGCTTAATCTGGTTCTTGATTATTGACTTAACCAGGCCATGTTTACAAAAACACATCAAATTGTTTCATCTCTCTTTTTCTATTTCGTAAAACCGATACTTTTAATTGCGTTGTCTTTAAATATGTCGTCTAGGGAACTAGGTCTAGTCAGGTTTTACTTATTTAAACTTAATACTGATTACCAGGGGCGTTATATTGTAAAAAGGCTTGCCATAGCTTTGTTTCCAGTGAAACTGTAGATATGTTACTATACTCCATGTTTGCCTTTGTCTTGCTGGAGTAACACGTGTGTATTAGGTTATTTTACCCTTGGGCCAGTAGGGCATACCGTACAGCCCACTTTTCTTCATGGGTACCTGCGTTCGAAGTTGTTTTCTGATATTTGTAGGATAAAAAGGTGACAGGTTTATGTTATTTCTATACTTTCTTTACTATTTTTTTTAAATTCTCATTAAAATTCATGAGTATGCAAATACGGTAATTTCAAAGAATAGCTCTAAGTCAAAGCACTTATCATCAATTTGGTACCACTTTTATAAGTTTAGGACAAATTCTGGCTGTGATATGAGCGAATTTGCAAGTACGGGTCATCATTACAAAAACGGAGGGGGGGGGGGGGCATGTTACAGTACTCATATCCTTAAAGAATTTATTCTTGAGTATATTCGCGATTCTGATCTGATTCAGTAGACTTTTATGAACATTTTGGTACCCATGGAGAAAAGTCCAAGGGGTGCACAGTAGACCCTACTGGCCCTAAAGTATTTCGACGTGTCTGTTTCTTAAATAAGTAGAAATCTCTATATATAGTTGAATGTCCATACCAGGGATGAAGTTGCCGTTATACTGCATACGGCCGTTAGACTTAAGCTTAATATTATTTTATTGATTAGCAATAACTGTGCCGAAATACAGTTCGAGTATAAAAACTGAATACATACATTTCTCTAATATTTGCGTTTTGTATTAAACATCCATATTGTAGCCATACGTTTTTATGGTTTTGTATCCCGTTTGATTTTAAATGTCATCATATCCCAAAGGACACACGTGGAAAGATGAAATGTCGAAACTACGTTATCGCTAGTGGCTCTACTCCCAGTGGACGGATCAATTACATGTAATAGGCAGAATTTCACAAATGGTGGAATAATTATATTATATCAGTTGCCTTCGAAAACTGAAAATCAAACCGTAGTCTGTCATTTCTCCACCATCCTACACTAAAACCACTCTAAGGAAGTTTCCCTTTGAGGCGATCCTAAAGAGTACCTTCAATAACTGGTTTGGTGGTGAAATAAATCAGCTAATTTTTCGAAAATGTGGCCCTTTACTCGTATCATCATATAAACTAGAAACAAAATTAATGACCTGAAATGGAGTATGTTACTAAATTGCTTCTGTGACAAGGAAAACTGGTAATACGTTTTTCTGGTTATAATGCATTATGTATAACATGTAGTGAAAGGAACGGATGGTCAATATAAGGAGTCCATACGTATATTTCTTCTGAATGTTTTATATAATCGACATGTTTAGGCGAATGATGACTTAGGTTTACATATGGAAATACAGGTAGTAATAGTACATACTTTGGTGTTCAGACAACCCCATTGCATCTTTGAACCTTTACACCGCTGTAAAAATATCTACCCAAATGTGAAACTGGTAACAGGTATAAATCTGAAAACGTCCAATACAATCAATATTTTGACCGAATTAATAGGTGTCTTATATGGATTCAGGTTTATTGGGACAAAGGTTGATTGGACTGTACATTGTGACAAATTCAAGTCGACATACACAAGTTTAGGTACCTATGTTTTGACCTTCAAATACTAACAATGTAGCAACCGAAATTAAGTAATGAAACATACTGTTTGGCAGGTGGTTGTCTGGTTGACGTTGACACTGCTTTGGGGTTTCACCAGTCTTACAGACCGGCTGTACTACTATCTGGACGTCCGGGTGTACATGTATATGTCAATGGTAACTACTATGTTACATGTACGTTCGTGTATTAGCTATATTAATAGTAAGTTTTAACCCTTTCCCTGTTGTATATTAATGTAAGAAAAAATGACGACATGAATATTAATAAGATCATTTTTTATAATGGCAAATGGCCATAGGACATTTTGGCTAAGGCAGAAGCTGTAGAATCAGATCTATATTACATCATAAGCAAACAGAGTAGACCTTGATCAGACGGCTACGATAGGAGCCGTCTGATCTGGGTCTACTCCATTTGCAGATGCGCGAAAAGGCGCTTATATAAGGAAAATATGAACGTACGATGTGTCACTATCGCCGTTCATCTGTGCCGACTATTCAGATTGTAAGGAACGCTAATCTATAATTCAGTGTAAAGTTGTCGACCTAGGTTAGACATCTCCTGCCTCGGGTCTGTTCAATTCTAACATTTTAAACGATTTAACCTCAAAAGCATTCAGTTGTATTTATTGATGAGTTGTCAATGCAAGTTCTAATTCCATATTTCTCCTAAGTATGTTGAGGTGCAAATAGAAAATTGTAGTTAAGGATAACAGTTTACAGGTTATCGTACATCAATCCATGAGCAGCTATAGCCAGTAAGTAAATAAAACTCTACGTCATGAATGGAGTAGCACTGGCCATGGTGAATAGGGTGGAGACCTGATCACATCATAGTGCGTATGCATTGGTATACACATTTACCAAGAGACGAAATGCCTTAGATTTGTCACACATTTACTTATATAGTCCGTTCTAATACACAAGTACATATATGAGTCCTGTAGGAAACACCGCATAGAACACACAGAACCGCCCGAACAGCACCAGTAAATGTACATGTATATAAAAGATACACAGAGAAACGCAGGCATAACATTCTCGCTTCTCAGCCGTGCTAGATAAGCTGAGTTACTAAAAATAGCCGTACTAGAAATCCTTATCTGGAACACCCCGTGACTAGTGTATTCATACGCGCGATTGGGTAAAATCAATACAAGGGAAGGAATTCTTACAGAATTATACCAACATTTCTATAGGCAACTACCTTATGAATTGAAATTAATATAAGTAATTAGCACGAATATGAAATTCTATTTATCATATAAACACTTTAAAGGCCTATTTTATCAACCGAAGACGTTGTTTTGTACTCACTCGATCATTTATATATTTTACGCCAAAATGTAACGTTTGTGGTTGTCATAACAAATGACGTCATTTTGTCACGCCTAAAGTTATGCTGCAGTCTGTTGCTATTAGATATGGAAGTCGCATTACGCAATGTAAAGTAGTACTTCACACAATTCGTTAATTTACTTGGTTTTAGGGCGTATTTCAGCGAGAAAAATAATCAAGCATGGGTTTTGTTTCTATACCCTCGGTTGGTCTGTTCCTATCGGAAACTCGCTAAAGCTCGTTTCCGACTGGAACAGACCAACCTCGGGTATAGAAACCCCCGTCTTTAACAAAAGCCATGCTTGATTCTATTATACAAGCAGTAGGGGGAAAATGGAAGTACCGCCTTGGAACGGTCTGTGACAACTGTCACTTGAGGGTTAAACCGGTACAGGGGCACCCAAACCTCACACTTATTCCATCCCCACCCGAAAAGACTAACAGTACCCGAAAACAACCGATCGATATTTATACTTGAATAACGGTATCAACAATAACGGGTCACACGTAATTCCCGTAGAAGACTGTATTGGATGTTGTGAATTAAATAATTATAGTCCAGTGTCAATTGGCTCAGACCTAGCTCATACCCAAGCGTAATAAAAAATCATGCACCAAAAATGTGATGTCATTATTAACCCATTAGTGCACAATGTCCCTTAAAATGACAGAAGCAGATAGTGAATGTGTCGTCTAATCAGGGTAAGCAATATTTGCTGAAATCATCAATGGTAATGGCTTACTCCAGCAAATATTATTCAGTCAGGCAGGAAAGACACACACAAAACGTAACCAACACCAACACACCAACATGAAGCAAGCAACACATCCACACAACCACACATACATGCGCGCTCACACACAAGCACACGAGGCGAAAACATCAAACACGAACAAAGAACAAACACAAAGGCACAAAGATACCCAACAAACATAGAAGCAAGGGTGACAAAGACAGTACAGTCTTGTAACGGTCAGTGGCAAAACCACCACTGGCGGTTCAGACCGGTTCACCGACGTCCTAATTTCACCTTTATCTCAACGTCACTCTAGCCTAACAAATAGTGTAAATAAAGGTATCCCCGCCAGACTTCCCCACAACATAGAGGACGGTAAACGCATGACAATGTGTATAACATCGCATGGCAACAAATGTGAAAGTCCGTTAAAAATGTACTCAATGACTTTTCTGCAGTCAAGGCAACTTCAAGGAAGCCATTAAAGGCACGCCAGAGAAAGGCAATGTTCAGTGCTCCTCAATATAAAACAATGGATTGGTTCCAAAGTAAGATCTGGGCGGGTTTTCATTAAGTAGTAGTGTGTGAATATATGGGTTAAAACCAGCTGTCACTTCAAAGGTTCAATAAGGTTCACCTGTGAAAACAGACATGAATCAAAGTTAGCAATAAATAGAGGAAAAAACGAAAATAGAATGTGAAGTCGTCTTTTATGATAACACGTGAGATATACCAGTGATTGCGTGTAATGAAGTGTTCATTATACATTGTAGAGTACTAATTTAAATCGGCATTGTACTCAATAATGCATAATGGCCTCACACTATCGTGTCCACATGAATGGGTTCGCACTTTTTACAGAATCTAGCTTACAGTAGCTACGGATGCACCTAATGATATCCATAGGAGTGGCTCACTACCCAGTTAGACACTTAGTCTCATCAGGAGAGGATTTCTCAGACTGCACAACATATTCTGTTTCATAATTATTCACGTTATATATTGTAAAAGTCCACTTGAAGTTTTACGAGTTTTACACTGCTCTCCTTTCATGTACACCGACAAGAAAGCTTTAGTACTCCATGAAGACGACTTCTGAAATCCGGAAACGGTTTTGTCATACCCTTTATTACCTTTCTACAGTTACTCTGGTTGCAGCTCAATTATTGAGTACACTAGCGATAGGTGGATACAGTTTGTTTCACTTCAATATGTTTCCGTTTTACATGCAATTTACCACTGTATTTGCCATCGTTTATTTATAATGTTTGTCTTTTAGGGTGGGAATGGAATAAGTGTGAGTTTTTAGGCGCCCGTAGACCGGTTTACCCCCCCCCCAAGACTAGTATCACTGACCGTTCCAAGGTGGTACTTCCACTTCCCCCTATTGTTTGTTTGTTTTGTCTTTGTACGTCTCTTTCTGTTTTTCGTAGTTATGTACATTTGCTGGGTTTTCTTGTGTTGCCGTTCGGACGGCTCTTTGTTTTGTATGTGGTGTTTCCTGCATGACTCATATTTGTACTTTTATATCATTTTACTAAACACTACAATGTAGGTCGAAATGAACACAGCGTCAAGCATTTACCGTTTCGGAAGGGCATATACTGCCTCTGCCTAGTCTCGATATGTAATTTGCTAATCGAATTTGATAGATCCGTTTCTATACTTTCTAAAATAGCTACAACGTTCCACCTGATATATTTCATTATAACTATTTGTATCCATGAATATTCAGTAGGTATTTGAATTTGGAAAAAACATAGAACATGAAAACAGTTAACACTTTGGCTATTCCACTATACAAATTCAGCACTGAAAGAACTAATGAATGTAACCGTAACGACACGTATCTATGGAAATAATGAAAATATATTTAAGGGAGTAATGTAAAACAAATTGCCGGAGTAAAGTTAAACAAAATGCCGGAGATGTATCTAATATCATCGGAAACAGTTATAACATATTTGATCTATCATACCGTTCCTTTAAAACCTATCTATCAAGGGATCACTACCATGTGGTTAAATTGGACAGTATTTTATTCATAGGACTATATTTGCACATGTTCAACGGTGTCCGGTGGTATAGTCAAACAACTAGGTCTAACGTGTCAAAGGTCAGCCGAGTCCATTTTTGAGGGAGAGCAGCATTCCGCATGTCCTCGGACCATGTTTTAAGCAGCCGAGTTTAGTTTATTAGATAAAAATCAAGGCAACATTGTTGTCAGTAGTTTAGCACAGTAGGTAAAGCCTAGGTACGCACAAGGCATCGCGATAGTAGTCATTTTATGATGCGTGGATTCGAATCCCGGGGTGACCTTAAACTTTTTGAATGAATAGTAAAGTATTATTTTATTTATACTGTATAGTTATGCTAACCATTTATACACATGTTAGTCATTATACTATTCACGTTGGTGGCATTGAACGGACATTTTGGGCATCAGACACTACTATTGATGAAATAATAAAAAACTTCATAATAGACCCGATATCGGACACTGGTGATAAGGAAGTGGACGAATCCGAGACGGACACTGCCATTGAGGGATAACATTAACTGCATAGAAATGAAATGAATTGCAGTAAAACATCTATGAACCGCCCACTTAGGACGACATTGGGCCCTTTAGTAAGGGTGAAACGGTATATTTCGGTACACATGTACCGCGGTTTTTTCACTTACGGTTCGGTTTTCGGTATTTATTTCCACCTCACGGTACGTACCGACAATTGCGTAATGTCTAGGGACGAATCTGCCGTAATAATATAAAAGCCGTTCTCTGATTGGTTCTTTCTATAAATAATATCCAATTAAATTACGCGTTAAGTACATTACTCGTAGTTTACATACATGGCTTCTCCGGAGCGAAACGAAAGTGCATATTTCAATTTGGGAACAGTTTGAAACTGTTCCCAAACTGAAAGATGCACCAACAAGCTACTGGTCAAAAGTTTGGAAGTCTTTTGGCTTTCGGGAAGGCCAGTCAGAGAGCAGAATGGCAACATGTCATGTAAGCGTTGTTTCGCGGACGTGTATAAAGCACGTTGATCGCAAACTGACTGTTGTAGAAATTACTGATGATAGACAAGTGAGTTATTGTTATTAATCCTTACTGTGCTGGATATTATTATATAATAGACTTAAACTCTGCTCTGAGATTTTCAACCATAGTCCATTGAAAACTGTGGACCAAGATAAGCTGTCTTGTTAAAATGTGACATTTGAATGTGACAGCTGCTCAGGGCTTAAACTGTTTGCAATGCACTTTGGTTGGAAATCTTATAGTGAGGCTCAATTTCAATTATCATCCTACATGTCACACTGATTAAACTTGTATTTATAGACAAACAATGCAGTCCAAGATAAGAAAACTTCTAATAATATCTACACTGTTTGCAATGCTTTGTTTACTTGTTTCCAACACATTGTTGGTTATTTTAAAGTTCCAGTTGAAGAGATTATTAGATAGTGATATTTTCCATAGAAGGATATTTGTATTTTAAGAACTATAAATCAATAGTCTATGACATGGTGTTCAGTATTACATTATTTTTAAGTGTTTTCCCTTAAATACTTGACTGTTATGATTTTAAGAGATTAATCATTATCACTGCTAGCTGTGGCGGTTTCTGATTCTAGTCAAAACAAATTAATTCAAAAGGGTTTTTGTAGGTCAGCTTCAAAATTATGTTAACAAGATAAAAATTCGTGTACCGAAAATGTACCGAACCGTGGCTCATATACCGTGTACCGAACCGAACCGTGGGAGTAGTGTACCGTTTCACCCCTACGGCCTTTAGTCAGGAGGGATCTTTCTGATTTATGTTTTTCTTAAATTATACTGCCACCTGCCTTAACGGCTAACAAGGACTTATTTATTTAGCGTCAGGTTTAGAGATGTTTCATGGTAGATACATGTATATAACAATAAACATTATGCTGGTTGAAATGAAATTGGAAATAAAAGAATAACACACCTGAAAACAAACCAAAGGGTAAAAATCAATCACAACATACAGTGGTAAATATGCTATTCCTACCCATTTACCCGTTTTTCTACGCGTAAGAAACGGGTAGTGAACGGTTAACGAACGGTTAACGAACGGTTACGCGATAAACGGTTTACACGCGTTAAACGCGTAAAGAAACGATTATACCAGAGAAGTTGCGGTTGGTGCATAAGTTTTCCGTTTCATGCGGAGATTTCGGATCCTATCGATGATAGCCGTTTTCAAAAAAGTCCGAATGAAACGGGTTTGCCAAAATAAGAATCGATTCGTCACTCAACGAACGTTTAGCGGTTCAATCCCGGCTAGTGTCGACGATTTGCTCATTTAGGTAACGATATGTTCTTAAATTTTGTTTGTACATAGCTATAATATCAGATATCCACTGTATCTCAAACAAATGAATTGAAGAATTAGTTCTTTTCGAGTAGGTTTCTACATTTCAGATTAAAAACTGTTACAAAATAAACCACCAAATTTTGGATCTAGAATGAAGAAACCTACTAAAGAATTCAGATCTATTCTATTTCTTAACCCTTTCCCATTTGAATATTTCTGTCAGAAAAAAATGACATCATGAGTATTTATTAGATCTTGCTGAATTTAACAACGGTATAAGTGCACACGCCTTTTTGATATTTGTAGAAAATATAGTTAACTCTATTATTTATAATTTCATAAGCAGAGTGGGCCCTGATCCGACGGTCCCTACAAGAGCCTTCATGTCTAGGTTTACTCTGTTTGCAAAGGCGTTAGAGTGTTATATCCATGTGTATGTAATGGGATAAGCAAATAATGCAGACCCAAGATCAAACGGCTTCCAAGCGAGCAATCTGATCTGAACCTATTACGTTTTCAAAGGTGTTTTCATCATTATGAGGTAGATCTAAAGCGTTTTAAACAAATAAGCATATTTCATGCTCACATATAACTATGAAAACGTTCTTATTATTTTGTTACTTTGTGAAGATTAAACCTTTGTATGCCGAAATTTAAAAGTGGAATGGCCCATCGTTGTTTAAATGTATATTCCATTCACTATTATCAGGCTTAAATTTGCTAGATGATTTTTAATTAGGCCTATGAAAATACTAGTGAAGACCCTGATCAACACCCTGATTTTGTAGCTATATTGTCTGTGTTTACACTGCTTTCAAATGTCAGTAATTTTGTTCCCCGCATTCAAATATTTAAAAAGTACTAACTCTATAATTGTTATGAATGCATGAAAATAAATTGTCTTAGTTGAAGACTTTATTATTTACCCAGCCTAAATATACGATCAAAGCTGCCAGATGGTCAGTAAATCCCCTAGCTATTTTCTCAGCAGGGGACAATGGTCTTGACAGTGATCACACCACTGCTTTCTTATCAACAAAGTTACGAACTATTACGTAACAGAAATACCAAATAATGTGCCCAATGATCTAAAAGTATGATTTGTTAGCTTCTCCAAAATACAAGAAAACTATGTTTTGAATAATTGTAGATCTTTGGCTCAGCACAAAGTTAAATCCAAACGTTTTAGACCAATTTAAAATTAAGATTAATATAAATTCTAGTTTTAAAGATAGTTTAGATTCATATGATCTATATCTATTGTAAAATACGTCTACTATATCTTCTACGGCACTGTACGTACAGTAGCAAAAAAAGACATTTTACAACACATAGATGAACACAATCAGAATGTAGATCTATATTTTAATATAGATCTAGATCTAGCTAGATCGTATGGAAATGAAACGATAATTAAAAGTTTAAATACTGTTAACCCTTTCGCTGCCTATGTCGGATCTGTGATTACCTTTGCAAACAGTTTGGATCCAGATGAGACACAAAAGGTTTTGGACCCAGATGAGACGCCGAGTAACTCGGCGTCTCATCAGGATCAAAACTGTTTGTTATTGTTACTATGGTTTTGAAACAAAAAGGAAGAAAATCAAAAGAATGAAATTTTGTAGAAGACGACAAAGTTAGCAGACGACAGAGTTTGGCAGCGAAAGGGTTTATCTTAATTTTACATATCAGGAGTGTCCAACAGGTAAATGAGAATGTCTCCCATTTCAAAGAAAGGCCATATCAAGGATTATCCCCCTTTCGTCCATGATTACTCCCCTTTCATCCGGGCTCTTAAACGTTTAGGAAACGCGTTAAGAAACGCGTAAACAAACGGTTAGAAACCCGTTTAACGAAACGGCTAAGAAACGGGTAACGAACGGTTAGGTAACGCGTAAGAAACGCGTTAAGTGGGTAGGAATAGCGTATTTACCACTGTAATACTAAGTAATTATAGAATCCTTAATGTTGTTTTAGCAAAAGAAAGGTTATAGGTTGATGCGAGACTCGAACCCGCGCCTAATAAAATGTTCCCCGATTATATATACTTCCTCATGGCCCGACGACATATCCACTACGTTATGTTTCCGATAACTAATCCGCTTATTGTTTGTACCTATAACTAAATATTTTCTTTTATAAATGACCCGTGATAACCGATATGCTGATCTCACTTATAAATGGACATGGGTAACCCGTGACCCGTCAGACCTAGCTGTTTGACTATACCACTTTATAAAAAATATATTTACCTTGTTTATATTTATGTTTGAGTGTAGACCCAAATAAGAAGGATAATAGAGGGACCCTATGACAAGATCTGCACCGATTAGTATTTAGAATTATTTAGCAAAGCTAGGCATATCATACTGAACGATGTGGATAGGTCAATCTAGTCTAATCAACTTTAAACGTGTTTAAATTGCTCTCATTGATGTCCGTATGTGTACATGTAATTGTAATAGTACGGATGTGCTAATCATGCAGACGTCCTGGTTGCTGCTAGCTGATAAGGCGAACGTCTTACGTTTCCCATTTTGTAAAGATCTAGGGGTCTGTACCTCTCCCCATGAATTTATATGGATTCCAACTGACAGAACGGCCACCCGTTTACCTCAAGTACAAACAAGAATGTAACTCTCCCAATCCATATGATAGTTTCGCAATTAGTTCGGCTATTGAAAGCCAAGATAATTCACTACATTAAATGTTCTACAAATATTTTCTAAAACAATTTCGTGTTATCTGGGTCACTGACAAACGTTCATAGATCCCGGTCTCGCCCCATCACAGCGATAACCTTCCGATGTGCAGTTCAAAAGATGGCGAGATTCAAGAAAACGACTCGATTCTTTCACCAATTCTTCATCTATTTAGTCCTCAGCATCAAAATGATGATGTAAAACTAGTGTGTTTTGCCAGTTAGCTTCAAATCGCCGAGGACACAGTCATTTACGTGACGTCATGGATTTCATAAATTTGGCTGTGCTCATTCATTGAAATGACTCCATTCATATTTGTTGCAAAATGGCAAAATCCGAAACAGAAACATAACGACAGACGGAAAGGCCGCTGTTGCCAGTTGCTTACTTATATAGAGTTTGGTGATATAACTGAGCTATTTTTTAACCACGCCATCTTTTGAACTGCAAATCGACAGGTTATTGCTGTGATTGGGTGAGACCGGGAGTGAACGAGCGTTTGTCAATGACCCGGAAAACATGTAAAAGTTTGTGAAACACGACAAAACATTCATCATGATTTCTGTTTGAAAGAATGTATCTCAATCTCTCACGGGCAAATATCTAGTATGACGGGCAAGTTGTTTTTAAATGACTAGGATGTGAATCTACAACATTAATTGCCAGAAATTATGTACTTACCTGGAATTAACTTTTGCGATCTTGATATGACAATAGACAAAATTAGTTTTCTTGTAATTTAATTACCTACCTTTAATAGAAAAACGAAACTGATTGTTTTTGTATTCTAATGTCGTTTATATTTATATTATTATTTTTTTATTATTATAAAATTATCTAATGTTTATATTCTAATGTCAATAAAGCATATATTATATGTAGCTATGTTGGGATAAACATAACTCATTATTATAAGTTGGAGAAAAGCATATGGCTGTCAAGCAAGGGAATTAACTCTTCTTGAAAATACATGCTATGGATTTTAGTAACCACATATAGGATTTATGGTGTGTTTATGTGCCCTCAATTGACCAATGGAATGACTAGAATTTAGTAGGAGGCAAGGCAATAGGTCATAAGTTACCGTCAGAAGATAATAATCAGTTGGTAGAACAGTATACATGTATTAGCTTTCTATAGCCGAAATAATTACAAAACTATCATTTAATTGTAAGAGCGGTACACGGATTTCCGTTCTGCCAGCTACTTGTTATTATATAGTATAATTATATAGTCACGAAGGGAGTGGTACATACCGCTATGGTAACGACAATGTGTAGAAACCGCCTACAAAACTGCCAGTAGGTGTATATAGGTGAACATACAAACTAATTAAACCGAGCGTAAATACTGATGTGACACTTGGGCATTCGGCTGGATCGATCAGTGGATATTAGAAAAAAATGTTTCTCAAAATGAAATCATAGCATGTATGTACAGTAAAACCTCTCTAAACCGGACGTTAAACTTGGTATAAATATCGGTTCTTTGAGACAGGTGGCAGCTTCATGCATGACTTTCACCCTGCATGAAGCAGCCACCTGCCTAAAAGTATCTAAATTCTGTTCTACTAGAATTCCGGTTTAAAGGGGTTTTACTGTATGCATAACGCATATTTCACACGCGTCTTTGGGCAGCGTATTAAAACATTTACATTAATATAATACGCGGCCAGATCGTCCGAAGTATGCCTTGGAAGCGATATACAATGTATGCGTCGGGGCACAGTAAACAAAATATGCAATGAGCAAACAATTGACATTAATCGGCAATGCAAACCATGTTAAACCTGGGCGAAAGGTTCATTCTAGGTCTGAGCTTGGTCTACTCGATTTGCCTAGGTCCCATTTAAAGTGAATCGTTTACGTTTCATATTTATTATTTTGCCGCTTTTATATTATATTACTTGTTAGCGATTTCGAAACGCCTCCATTTCAATATCATTTAACATGATTAAACAGTTTTGTGCCGACAAGAGATGAATAGAATGCATCACCACTCTGTTGCATTCTGTTCGTTTTGATGGGAGACACGGTAATCAATAATGATTAAAACGAGAGCCACTTGTCGCCGCTAGCTACACAATTGCATTGAATTGGTGTTTCCATTTAACGGAAGTTCCCGCGCATTTTCCCATTAATATTCGTTTCGTATTGAAATAAAACTGTTTCCAAGTATCAAAGGAACCTAAAACACTTGTACAAATTTTACTCCCGGATTGCGTACTGTTGTTCCAAATCGATGCAGGATATTAGGATTTATAAAAAAAACACACACAAAAACACAACAGTCACAAACACAACGACTGTCAATACTCCGAAAAGCAAAGAGTTGTACAGACTTTATTCTTGATAATTCATCACACTGCCAATGCCAGTAGGACAATACCGATATCGACTTTTCCGAAACAAAATCGCCTAAATAATATTTCTTATTTTCTCGTATGATGAAATATCTTGTAATATATTCAGGTTAGCATCACCATTGTATTCATATGAATCAACTGATCACTGTAATATATTCACTGAGCTTAAACAGTTTCAGTGAAGCATTATACAAACATATTAAACATCCACGTGCCAAACATGCTTTGTTGGGTGTCGTACCATATATCTATATGCCACAGTTATGTCATCCAAACCGAAACACATATTAAATAAGATCTTAAACTCGCCGCTATATGCAGAACAAAATCACAAGGAAATTAACATTTCCGACTTTTCTCCACTCGCCTGCGGTACGGAAGGTTCGATCCCTGGCCGTGATCGACCAAAAGTCGTTAACAGTTGGTACTAGTAGCTCCCTTGTCTACGCTCGACATTAAAGGGGTAGTTCTAGGACGTGTCAACCCGGTGTCATGATAATGTGACTGGGTAGGGTGCCCTTGACATGTGCCCGCGGCAGGGGTATTTCAGTGAGGCAGCACTATAACTTGTGTGGCGGCCGTAAAACGTCGCCCCGTACTTCATTCTCAATGTTGATATACCTTCTGATCCTTCGAGATCATGAACTTCAGTACTTCTTGTTCTGAAAATTGAATACCGCTGAAGCCGTTGCTGGGGGGGGGGGGGAGCAGTGTTGCACTTTCAATTACTGTTCATGAACAGACTCAATAAAGCCGAATCTGCAATTTTCTCTCTTTTTGTTGCAATTTTTGCTCTCGGGGGATCACCTCCCTTCAGAATTTATTGTCTCAAGCGGGTGCCGTCTGCAATCAACTGAAATACTGTTGGTCGGACGTGAAACCCAACTCACATACTCACTACTACACTGAAATATCACATTATGTTCTTCCCTAAACACTGCGGTCTTAATTTCTACATATTACTGAATAGCATTCCTAGCCGGCAGGCATGTAAAAAGGGCAATTAGCAATATCATCAGGGCAATTAGCTTTTTTAGGGGTGAGTAATGTTCAGTCTGTTCAATTACTGCCAATTATCAATCACTAATTGAAGAGTTTGGTTAAGATACTTATAACAGAATGTTCATATTAATAGTCATTTCTACAAGTAAAATGCAAATTCTGTAATTTTAGTAACTCGATGCCAGTCTTTAAGACAGCAGACAGCTTAATGCAGGTTGAACGTCGAGCAGAAACTCCAAAAGGAGTTCTCTACAGGAATGTCATCCAGCATTAAGCAGTGACCTGCCTATCATAACCTATTTTCTTTGTTATTAAATTCAAGTTTAGGGAGTGTGTACTATATTGGCAGAAGGAATACCGTCTATATATACGTCCTTACTGTGTTCAAATCGCCTCTAATTACCCATAGTATCTTGGCACCCGTTCTACAAATTCCACCTGTGAGTAAATCTGAATCATTTCATTGGGATCCATATCGAATTTTGAATTAGATTCATTGATAGTAGTACACATTCAGAAGTTCGTTTGGATCTGTAGTGTTTCACTACATAAACAGTATAGTCCAAATTTAGTTACCCAATTCAGCATAAACTTGGATTAACCCTTCGCTTGCTGAATTTTTAAATACATTTCTCTTTCTTTACCCATGCCCTCGTATCTTCACTGTGTACACGTATTTCGCTGTTCAATCACTGCTGTGGAGTGCACTGGTTGCACAATTAACTTGTAAATAGTGCAGACCCTGATGAGACAGCTCCTGCAGGAGCTGTCTCATCTGGGTCTTCACTATTTACAGGTACGTATATTGACGTGAATAGCAAGCGAAGGGTTAAAGGATTGCAAGCTGTATAAAGTCTAAACTAAATTTTGAAGATGTATCTTGATGATCTTTATAAACATGATAATATGTAACATCAAGCATGTGAAACCAGTTACAGAAACGTGTTCACACACTACTCGTACAACTTTAAAATGAAACGTTTGAAACCATTTGGTTCAGCCAATTGCAATTAACCTGATCAGAGTGCTCTCTCTCTCTACACTGCTTGCCTATACCGTTTTATGGGTTTGTGTGAGTAAACGGTATACTTGTACAAATTTGCCAGACAGTGTGCAACTAACGTTTTATATGGAATGTTTTTGAAGTATGACATGTGTGGAACTGGTACGTTTTTAATTTTTCCGTTTCAACTTATTGTGTATAGTTAAACCTCTCTAAACCGGACGTTCAATTTAGAATACATATCGGTCTTGGAGACAGGTTGCAGTTTAATGCGGGCGGAAGTCATACCGTAAGTTCCTAGATGAGCTCTTCAGGAATACCGGTTTAGAAAGATTTTACTGTTGTTTAATTTCGGAAGGTGCACGTGTTTTATCCCAAGTCATACTGTATATACTATAAAGGGAACCTATCTGTTGTCTTTCTGTTAACGGTTTCTAACCATTCTATTTTTTCCATGCATGATTCCCCTAACTAAGATCTTCGTTTAAATGCAACATTAGGATTTAGAGCGGCATTGAAACGTCCTGTGAGAACAATTAATCGTAATTATAACATTATCTGATTCCGAAATTGCTATTGGTTTTAATTGATCGCAACCTTTCTCGTGATTATCTCTTCATCGTGACCATCTGTTCGCTTGTTATGCTAGACAAAGCATGCTCCATTTACCTCATCATTTTGGGAGCGTAGCTGGATCGTAGAAAACGCATCGTGTCTATAGGGGTCCAGGGTCATGCTCCTCCAGGGAAAGTTTATAATTGTGTATAGTATAACATCTCTAAACCGGGCGTTGAATTTGGTAAAGATATAAGCTTTGAAGACAGGCGGAGGCTTCTTGCAGGGCGAAAGTCATGTTGTAAGCTACCCTACGGCTTTGAGCTTTCTGCATGACTTTCACACTGCATTAAGCAGCCATCTCCTTAAAAGTATATATATTCTTATCTACTAGAGTTCCGGTTTAGAGACGTTTTACTGTAGTTTCGAAACCATTGTGATCAATATAGCATTGTTCCTAAAGGATCAAATGCTCTATCTATCAAAATGGTTTCGAAAAGTGACTTCTATAAGGCGTCAAACGGCGTGAAGCTGAGTGAATTGTTTAAAGTTTACATAACAAGACAGAACATTTATCAAAGTCTACCTCATTAGATGTCGAATTGTGTTCCATTTTTGTTATAATAAGAGTGAGTTCGCATTTTTAATCAGTTTTACGCACGTGTATAAGTGCATATCGCTAGCTACGTGCCTGTATCTGTGGGGCTTATCTATCAGTATAAGTGCATATCGCTAGCTACGTGTCTGTATATGTGGGGCTTATCTATCAGTATATTAAGTGCATATCGATAGCTACGTGCCTGTATCTGTGGGGCTTATCTATCAGTATAAGTGCATATCGCTAGCTACGTGCCTGTATCTGTGGGGCTTATCTATCAGTATAAGTGCATATCGCTAGCTACGTGCCTGTATATGTGGGGCTTATCTATCAGTATAAGTGCATAGCGCTAGCTACGTGCCTGTATCTGTGGGGCTTATCTATCAGTATAAGTGCATATCGCTAGCTACGTCCCTGTATCTGTGGGGCTTATCTATCAGTATAAGTGCATATCGCTAGCTACGTGCCTGTATCTATGGGGCTTATCTATCAGTATAAGTGCATATCGCTAGCTACGTGCCTGTATATGTGGGGCTTATCTATCAGTATAAGTGCATATCGCTAGCTACGTGCCTGTATCTGTGGGGCTTATCTATCAGTATAAGTGCATATCGCTAGCTACGTCCCTGTATCTGTGGGGCTTATCTATCATGCTGAAGCGGTCACTTTTGGAGCAGAGCGTAACAGGTTAGAAGGGACTCGCTTGAATGAAACATTTAACTGCAACCACCAGTGTGTGTACCAGTAACGCAATAGGTGACGGATTGAAAATAGAATTGCGTATGTGTAGCGGATGTGAAATGTATGGAAACATTGGTCGAAGTGTGCCTTAAATAATCCCCAAACAAATACCCTTTTTCGAAAGAGCATAAATCACCTGCTATGCGCATACGAGGCGGCAAATAACACTGGGACAATGCTTTACTACACAAATCAATATCTCAAGCCTTTCAGCTCCTAGCTTTATCAATATCAGATTGAAATGATCGTATTTAGATGTGCTTTACGAATCCAAACGGTAACTTTGAAATTAATTATTAATCAAACTTCCATGGTTTAGAGAGAAGCTCCGTAATCAATCACTCATGAAATGAGAACGGCTCAACATCTGCATCACAGCTGTTTGCGCGCTGCCTTGAAAATGACACATACATTCTTCTTAAAGAAAACAGGTACTATTTGAAAACAGAGTAGACCCATATCAGATAGCTTCTATAGGAACTATCTGGTCAGGTTTTGCTTTAAATACGTATATGGTGATATGCATTGCATCCCGTAGTTAATGCCCGGGCTCAATTCCCTTGTTGAAATGCCACTATTCACTTATTCATAACGTCATTATTTGTCAATGAGTGTTCATGGATAAAAGGGTTTAAGGGTATAATACAATTCGTAAAGTATGACATATCAATCAAAATTGTTACAATAATACCAACTTAACCCGTTCCGACATATAAACGCATTTTCACGCATTTTCAAACAAAGTAGACCCAAATTTGTCAGTTCTTATAGGAGCCGTCTGAGCAGGGTCTGCTCTGTTTACTAACATAACTTGCTAGATATGTTCCTTTAGTTTCTAAAATGGCTACAATGTCCCATCTTCTATATTTCATTATAACTATTTTGTCCATGAATATTCAGATATTCAGGTATAGAAATTTGGACTAAAATCAGGGAAAGGGTTAAAATCAACACAATAATACACCGTATTGTATACACCAATATCGAGGATGGGGTTCATCTTAGTTTGCGCGAGGATGTATAGTCTGCACGATCTGCACGATCAATAATAAATTCTAATGCCATCACATAAGTATATCTGTGAATTGTTAATATAGATTCGACAAAAAAGGATATTCAAATATAATCACACAGAGCATGGTGTCATTGGGTATATTCAAATTGTCCACACATGACCATTTAGTCTGCCGCAGACTGATGACCGATTACCATTGCAAACAGTTTGGAGTAAGATGAGACACCGTGTAACTCGACATCTCATCAGAATCAAGAATGTTTGACAACCTAATTACATTTTGGTAGACATGCTGATTTAAGCATTTAAGCTGAAGGGGATGAACAAAAATGAACCATTTGTTCAGCAGGCTGATTATATAAGCCGAACGTTGTTCGTTTGTTTGCGTTGTTCGTTTGTTTGTTTGTTTTGACGTCCGTTTCTGCTCAATATGGACTAATTTGACCCCCCAAAAAGAGGGAAGGGGATACAGAGAAACCCAGGCGAAATGTCCTACTCTTATTATCGACAGAGGTTCTCTGGTTCGCTTAGATGCCCAGTGTAAAGCACTGAACCCGATATCCTAGTACTCTAGTTTTATAACCGTTAGAACCGTCTGAGACTCCGTCAATAGTTCATAGTTCATGAAACGCCCGAACTAATTTAAGTGCAAATATGGCTAATTAAAGTTTTAGCATATCTCCCTTTTGGCCGGGTTAGGGTTAAATTACGCGGCAAACACACTTGGGATAATTGTAATCCCAATCTAAAAGCCGAAGAGCATAGGTGGTATCTATATTATCTAACATGATACAGTGACTAAGGACAATTTATTGAGATGTATTAACAATATTACCCCCTCTAAACCGTAAAATTAGTAGAATATTATGAATAGCTTAAGAAGGTAGGTGCTCAATGCAAGTTAAAAGGCGTGCCAAACCATGCTTTTTATAGAATAGTTGACCCTCTTTGGAGCAATCTGCATAACGTGTACATTGAATTAAGACGTCAACCCGTCTGAAAGACTGGTATTAATACTTATTTCAAGTCCGGTCATAAGAAGTTTTACTTTATGAGTTTACTCCTTCCTAGAACGTCAAATCGTGTTCACCATAACCCATTGAAAGCGGTGAACGAGTGCACTGTTACTTACTAACAGTGTAGACCCATATTAGATGTCTCTTAGAGGATACCTGTGATCTGGGCCTACATCGTGTTTCATTCAGAATCCTCTCACAAATTCCACCTTTTCATACTGTATGGACTTTCCCAATAAACAAAGATGGAATAGTCCACTTTGAAAGTTAGGCGTTGTCAGAGTTAAAGCGAGTGAATGCGTAAGTCTGTCGCCGATGTGTTGCAATATAGCACCAATATGTAATGCATTATAGTGTATGTAGATGATACCAGGAAGGCAATTTCGACCTATCATATATGCTAAGAAACTCACGCTCGAGGTCAAAATCACAGACCTTGCGGTCCTTCTAGTTCAAGCCTCGAGGTTATAAAACGTGGCTGTGCTTGTCAGATAGACTAATGCTAATGTCAAAAAGCCCCTTCTGTCACTTAAGCTCCACATCTACGTCGAGTGACTATTTGCTGGGTCGATCTGACCTGTTGGTGATAACTGACTAACCACTTGGTGGAAACTAAATGTTGAGCCTTTTTGTAAGAAGTACGTTTAACCCTTCGCTTGCTATTCACGTCAATATACCTACCTGTAAATAGTGAAGACCCTGATGAGACAGTTCCTGCAGGAGCTGTCTCATCAGGGTCTGCACTATTTACAAGTTTTGAGCCTTTTTGTAAGAAGTAAGTTTAATTCTGGTCACCATAGTTTTTCAATATGGTTGATGCATTGAACATAGGGGAGAGGTGTGATTTGTTGGAAATGCTAAACAGAGGGCTAGTGGAGATTGTTAGTCATCGCTTTAGCCGAGACCTGTAATCATGTAGCCCCATAAATTGTAATTACTTCAGCCCAAGCGGCTAGTAAGGGATGCTAGCACTGATCAGTGGAGGTGCTATACTATATTTTAGCATGCTTCTCCCTATATTTGGAGCTAGCTGTGATACGGTTTAGGTTTGCAAATTAGTTTAGCCTATGTAGAACTTATATAAACCAGAGTTCCTTTGGTCATGGGGTGGGGGAGAGAAGACAAGACACAAAAATTATTGAAGGTGGTTTATGTTTTCTTTGTTACTGTGACTATTGTTTGTTAGGAAGGGTCGCTTCAAATGATGACATTGCTATGTACAGTTGTGTCCTAATGAAGATACTACATATATCGTTCGTTCACATTGAAATGTAGGGTACTAGATGTTATACATTACGCAAATATTTATTGAGAAGGGGGGGGGGGGTATTTTCTTTAGGGCTTATTTTGAAACTTTGAAACTTTGATGAAAGCAAAGACGTTGACAGTTGAATGAAAGGGAATTAGAGAAGTAAACTTTAGTAAACTGTATAAATTAGGAATTAAATGTTGTGAAGAAATAAGACTTTAGTTTTCAACCACAGTAACAGTTTTCCCGTAAACACTGAGTCAGAGTTTTAAAGAATATGTTGGAACTGAGAGATGTGATAGCAGTAGAACCCCTCCAAAGCGATTACAAAAAAGACTCATTGGTGTGTTTAAAATCGTGGCTTTTTAATACAAGACGAAAGTGATGCAAAATTTTCCTGCATGAGCTTTCTGCATGACTTTCGCGCTGCAGTAAGCTATAACGTGTTTTTAATATCAAAAGTTAGATCTAAATGTGATTGCTGCATCAGAGAGGTTACACAGTTGCTTCAAGCATGACTGATGCCTTTTTTCACATCAATTGCTGCCAATACCCTGCTCCAATACCCTGCTGCACTATACGAGTTTTATACCATTTACTTTATATAAATGCATTTTCACATATTTGCAAACAGAGTAGACCCAGATCAGTCGGCTCCTATAGGTTGTGACTGGGCTGCGTCATTTAATAGCCACTGTGTGATAAGTTGATAATAAATTAATGCTTCTCTTGCTGAATTTCAAACTGCACGTCTCCTTCATACCCATGTCCCGTTGTATAATTACATGTATACCCACTGTCTACAAATATTTCTCTTTGCAAACACTGCTGTGAAGTGCATTGGTTGCACACTCACCTTGTCAATAGTGCAGACCCTGATGAGACAGCTCCTGCCTTCACTATTTAAAAGTCAGTATATTGACGTAAAAAGCACGGGAAGGTTTAAGATCTTCTCAGAGACCCGAGTTCGGCGATTCTGAACAGCCAAAACACGCGCATGCAATCAGAACTTGGGTCCATGCTTATAAAACTTTTAGTTGAGTCTGAGTTCGTTCTCAAGTTTTTGATTGGTCAGATTTGAGCCTTTGGCTCAAATCTGACCAATCAAAAGCTTGAAAACTCAAATCTGACCAATCAAAAGCTTGGGAACGTACTCAGACTCAACTAAAAAGCTTTATAAGCATGGACCCATATATGTTTGCCGATCAGTTCTTTCCAAAGGGGATACGTTTCGCTCCAAATAAACAAGAACATTGTCAGTGACAATTACGCCTAGCAAAAACGACAAGACCGGAAGGGCCACGAGGATGTCTTCCTGGAAACTGTCGCTACGGAATTAGTTACAAATTCTATTAGACCGTCAGGTTTCGTTCTTTGGAGTCAATTATCTACTTCATTTACCTAGTACGTATGTATCAGCAAATGGGGTTGCTTTGTTACTCGATTAAATTACACCCTTACGCTCCACGCACAAAGGCTAATTCTGCCGTACATGTATGCTACAGCCACATCGGTGTAATAAAATGAGCTATGTTATACGAAAGTCAACCGTTTCTCTTTGAAAAACAATGTAGAACTAGAATTGTTTTTGATACAACAACTGATGTCTCCCCCCACCACTGCATTTTCCATGTAAAAAATTCAAAGTCACATAACTCTGCAGAAAATCATCACATCAGAACAGGAATGAGACATACAAAACTAGACATAGTGCTTATCAATTCTATGAAGTTTCATGAAAATACGAGTAAGGGTGTTGCAGAAACCGAATGGACGAATCTTCCATGTAAACATTTCAAAGTCCTATAACTATGCCGCGGGCCACATTTTTACGTGTATTAATTCAAAGTCCCATAACTCTGCAGAAAAAAACTTGAACAGGAATAAGATATACACAACTAGGCATGGTAATGTAATTTTCGAAGTACGAAGTTTCATGAAAATCCGACCAAAGCTCTTGGAGAAACCGCGCGAACAAATTACATTCGAACAGACGGAAGGACAGACAGACGGACGCCACTTACAAAAACAAAATGTCTCCCAGGTCAATTGTTTCATGTATGAAACTCAGTCCAATAACTCATTGAACCGTAACAGGAGTAAGATATGTACAACTAAGCATGATACTAATCAATCCTATGAAGTTTCGTGAACATCCGACCAAAGGTTTTGGAGAAATCGCGCGGACAAATTAAAATAAGACAGACGGATGAACGGACAGACAGACGGACAGACAGACACCATAAACAAAAAATATCTGCCCAGTATACTGGGAGATACATAACTATAACACGTTGTCTCTAACAAGGATAACTATGGTTAACCTTTCCAGTTTTGCTGACATCTGTGAGGTCTACGGAAGTATCAGCGTCTGCACTATTTGCTGTTTACACCGATTTGGTTCATACCAGCAAATACGCTGATTGTTGTATGTTCCCTCAACATGAAAATAGATGGGTTCCAAATTACGATCTGGGCGCAATTTCCTTCAATAATGTGAAACCTAATGGGTTTAAAAACCACTAATTTTACAAAGTGGCATTTCCGTTGCCCTAATATTTCCATTTATGCATAGGTTCCAATGACAACGTTTGTTTACGAACCGGTAGTTTGACAAGGATATGACATGTGTATCATTATATCGGTATTGAAACAGTGTGCATTGTTGCATTATAGGGCGTATTAGTGTCAGATGCATCATTAAATATCGGGCAGAAGTCAGTACTAATGGCGAATGCCATCATCAGAGCCAGCAATTTTGTGAAATCTGAAATATTTGGAATGACAAGCTCGTTAATCGTTTCTGTAATCAGGCCATTCATTTGAAATCACCATTGGGACGAGTCCCTCATAATCATTCTCCAAGAAACAGACACTTTAGCAAAGCTGTCATTTGGACAATACAAACAAATATGGCATCCTTTTTATGCATTATATGGATTATAACGCGTTAAACAGCAACCAGAATATTTGTACAGTTAAACTGTACATACTCGTATTTGATTATGGACATGGACTACTTAATGATGAAAGTGCAAAATGTTTGAAATGTCAAATAATACCTCGTCAGTCATCATCAGCTACCAGTTGTTGGCTAATGAAATGGCATATAGCCACGTGCTTGATTCATAGATGAATATAAAGTAATTATAGATTGAACAGTTATGTACTCTTGAATATTTACAATTGCTATTGAAACAGGTTATATTATAAAAAAAAGAAATGGCAAATTGATGAATTAAATATATTAACTCAAAGCTCTGATATCGTTGAAAGACTGGCGGAAAAGTAGCCGCGCCTCTGGCAGTCATTTTGTTTAATATATCAACATACTTTTAGAATTGTTTTGGCAGAGGTTTATCAGAGGACTCTTTCTGTCAAGTACCATCTAGATTTGACCCTTGGATTTGGAGAAGGAAGATTTATTAAGATTTTTCTTTTTGTTGCCATGGCAACCAGAGGTCTTCATGGTCCGGAATCTGTTAACAGTTTTGATAGAGCTTAATACCGATATCATTTATCTTTGGTTACAGTCTACCATGCGGTTTCAGAGGAGATGTCGTTTAAAACAATTGCCGATGAACTGGTGGACAGGCAGACGGACGGACTGGTGATTATTGTGGTGCTAAACATATTCAACTGTAAATTACAACATCAGCATGCCAACTGCAACACATTTCATGCCACAATTTGCCACAAAATTACACAGGAAAAGAAGAATGCAGTGTAAACTCAAAAGTCACTGGCTTTTACAGTAAAACCTGTCCTAAGCGACCATTAATTTGTTGAACATATGAATCTTAACCCTTTCGCTGCCAATGCCGGATCTGTGATTACCTATGCAAACATTTGTATCTCGCGTAACTCGCGTCTCATCAGGATCCAAACTATGTGTTACCGTTACTATGTTTTTTTTAAATAAAAATGAAGAAAATAAAAAAATGAAAATTTGTAGCAGACGACAAAGTTAGCAGACGACAGAGTTTAGCAGCGAAAGGGTTAAGAGGCAGGTGGTTGGTTAATGCAAGACAAAAGTAATACAGAAAGCTCATATATGAACTTTCTGTATTAATTTTCATCTGTATTAAGCTACCACATGCATTATAGCTCCATAGTTACCACTCTATTTGAGGGTCGCTTAAGACAGGTTCTACTGTACTTATATATATCTGGAAATATCTGCAACCGAGAGAAAGATTTTAAAAATAGTATCATTTTACATGAAAACTGATTTCAGAGTTACACAGACAAAACGCGTCTGTAAATGCAAACAAGCAATACTGAAAACTGGGTTAGTCTTGTTTCGTATTTCACATCAAAATTGTAAAGAACCACCCTGTAGAAATACGCCAATTCTACTGACGACAGTATTTTCAAACCTAGAAATAATAAGACGGCACTTAAAGAATTAAACTTGTATCAATATGACAACATACGTACGTCGTTTTGGATGAAAGGTCTGTCAATTCAAGCGCGTTTCTGAAACGTGTTGATCATGTCATTCGCGTGGCCGCTTCAATGCTATACTTTGCTCATTTTCACTTCCCGTTTATGTAATGGTTTTTAAATATTGTAGTTTACTGTTCCTATCCAAGATATATCGGAATGCTTCGGATCACTTTTATAATACTAAGAGTGAGATTTCAAGGGGCACTATGTTTTTAACTGCTTAACTCCTAATCAGCATTTGACCTAGAATCGCAGGCACATCGCAGGGCAGGGGCGGATATACCGTTCTGGTTCAAACAGTAGTTTTGTTGTATTTTGCTGTATTGAAAATATGCGATTAGACAAATGGATCCGTCTATGGTGCTTGAATACACACACATGTTAAATCGGACATGTCATTGGTACAATAGTTGAATCCGATTTGCGGTACTTAAGACTGGCTTCCGCCAAATGCAAACTGCAAAGCATGACTTCTCACATACTAAACGAATCGCCTCGCTTTATGCACTTAAAGCTATACATGTACATATATTGATTAAAGTTCAATAGTTGGATACATTTTGTAGTAAATAAAACGGTCATTACATGTATATACATTATTAAACCAAGTACTGAAATGTATTGGACTCGTATACAACCGTGAAAAGATACATGGAACGAGGCGAAGGAAAGGCAACAATATACATAAGAATTACTATGCTAGCAGTTTTGAAGTTCAACTATATTTTGGCGAGTTAGAAAAGTTGTTAAATGCGAGCCTTGGTGAGCATTTAATTACTAATGCCTGAACTAAACTTGCATCACAATGGGGTCAGTACACATGCACCTGTAACAGGCCGGGTACAGTTACTGGGTGAAGAACAGTACGCGGTTTGGATAGCTCAGTTATTAGAGCACTAGCCCTGTAAGTGAGGGGTCCCGGGTTCGATCTCCGGTCTGGCTGCATGCTTTTTTCACCAGTCCTGTTACAGTAGGCGTCCAACTTGAAAACCTGCCCCTATGCACGCCTATGATTTATGCTGCAGATTCGGCAAGAATCTCCGAGAAAAAGGGGGAGTAGTGTAACAGGCCGGGAACAGGTACTGGGTGAAGAACAGTAAGCGGTTCGGATAGCTCTGTTGGTAGAGCACTCGCCCTGTAAGTGAGGGGTCCCGGGTTCGATCCCCGGTCTGGCTGCATGTTTCTTCACCAGTCCTGTTACACACTATACCTCACAAAATACAGCGTCGGCGTGGAAAATATTATGCTAGTAGGAAGTGGCTATATTTGGTGACGTTGCATAAAATCACCTACTCGGTACTGATATTAGATTTGACGTAACGTTTGTTTTTATTACATAGACACTATTTTTTCTTTACCTTATCATAATACCTGAAATGTATAGACTAATATAGACATATAGACTAATTGCAACAAATAATAAATTGTATTTAACTCGTGGTCCCATGTTGATTACTCTGTCCGCCGTAAACATAAATGTATGTAGTCTCAGTTCGTGTACACTGACACCCTTCGAATGCAACCACCATAACAGATCTGATTCTGGCTCTTACAGTATAGCATAACACAGGACGGAAGTTATGCTGACAAATCCCGCATTAGTTTTCTGAGTTCTGCATTAAGCAACCACATGGTGTTAAACGCCTTTGGTTATTTATATAGAGGTCGCATTACCGTATTAGATTCGACGGGTTAGATTTGTTGCCTGAACTTACGAGTTTTTCAAATACCTTTACATATATAAATTCTGAAGGGTGGTGATCCCCCGAAATCAAAAATTGCAACACAAAAAGAGAAAATTGCAGACTCGGTTTTATCGAGCCTGTTCATGAGCAGTAATTGAAAGTGCAACACTGCTCACGCCCCCTAGCACCGGCTTAAGCGGTATTCAATTTTCAGAACAAGAAGTACTGAAATTCATGATCTCGAAGGATCAGAAGGTATAACAACAATGAGAATGAAGTACGGGGCGACGTTTTACGGCCGCCACACAAGCACCTGCTGTTGTGAAGATTATAAATTCTGAAGGCTGGTGATCCCCCTATATACCATAATTCAAGTAGAAGCAAGTAATACTTAAGTACTAACAAACACCAGCTGATGATAAATCCTAAGGAATATTATTCGTTTACAACTAAACTCGCTATTAGTGTTGTCGTGACGTCAAATCGATATGTCAGTGGCGCGAAGAAACTATTTCTTGAATATAAATGATCTTTTAATTGATGCATATTCAACACAATCCCTCCTAGTGACGCAGTTTGGCACTTGTGTGAAGTTATATTATGAAATCATTGTGATAAATAGAACATTTGCTCCAGAGGAGGATGTATTCTATTTATTACAATGGTTTAAAATATACACAATTCTTAAATATTCCTTTTCTGTAGCAAATGCTTATATCCGGTAGATTTATTCAAAGAGGTTGGGTCTAAATAGTCTAGGAGGAAAAAGGTTAAGTCAAGTTCACAGTTTGTTGCTGTATTCATTAATATGGATGCGTTTTGTATACTTCAATATGTCTATTCAATTTTCGAGCTGTTATAATTTATATCACGTATTACGAATAGTTTTGAATTTTGATTTGAATTCCATTGCTACATTGCACGATACCAACATGCATGCACGTCTGAACGATTGACATATCACGCATTTGATTGACGTCCGACGTCAATGAATTTGTCTGTGATTTGTCAAGCACTAATATATGTATATATCCTATCCTTATCTGAAAGATATGGTTATTGTGAGTGTTCTGTCATCTATCTTGTTCAATAAAATGAAATTTATAACAATCTTAATACATGTATCTCCTTATCCACTTCATTGACTTGAAGAATATCAGTAGCACAATATGTAAACAGTTTGGATTGATATGAGAGGCCGTCTCACCAGGACGGGATGTATCTCATTTTATAAAGTAACTGTAGAAAAACCCACTCCAAAGCTTAACCCCTTTGCTCCCAGTGGATTCTGCCATGCTTATATATTGGATTAGTCTATTTTTTTATCTAAGGGATGTCTGGTCTACATTTTCATTTTTGTTTTGTTTTATATTGAATTTGCTATCAGCAAACAGTGCAGACTCTGATCAGACGCCGCATTATGCGGCGTCTGACCAGAGTCTACACTGTTTGCCTACGTCCCATATATGGGATTGTGGGAGCAAATGGGTTAAATCAGATGCAAATGTGTCTAGCAAACGACAATGCTGGCACTGAAATGTAGTACATAGGAGATTACACGTGTATTAATTCGTCTGCATAATCTATTGTGAACGAGTTCTGTATAATGTTATTACAAAGGCACACCGATCCTCTTTGACTTATATCTATTCTACGTACACGAGACGTGTATTTGCTGTAAACATACTAGCTTTTGTTTCCTCTGAAATAGTTTTTTCACGATAACTCCGACATATCTTAATCTCTTAGTTCCAGAAGAATGGTTACTATATAAACGATACCGTGCACTTCGGTGCAAATCAAGTAAAATGCAATGAATACCTATTATTAATTAAATAATTGAATTTAACATTCTTTTTCATGTTGAAGGACATGATATTAGGAAAGCTATTCTATAATTAATCAGCAAATGCAACTATACACGAGTGTATTCAAGAACGTGCTTAACGCACGCAGATAACGACGGATAATCTGAAATTATGCTGAGCATGACGCCATGCTAAGTTTGCTTATTGGCTAAATCAAATGGGCACTTTGGTAAATCAACATGCTTAGTTTTAACCTCTTGTTAGATTTAAAACGTACGCACTGAGTAGTACTCGCGTTTCTGCATACATGTAATGTATGTATCACATAATGTTTGATTATTCACGACCATTATCTCTTTCTGATCGATAACGTACTCATCGATCAGAAGTCTTACCTATAAGCATTAGGACATGGTTACTTTGCACTTGATAAACACAAACGCCACGCATTGATAGAATGCGAATATAATTACTCATTCTAAATATATGAAAACACAAAGGCTTTTTATTTAGGCAACTGTTAGCCACATCTCTATGACCATCCATTATATATTCAAAATAAAGAACCCTTTGTACTTACAACATTTATCTCAAGTATATACCCACCATTTGTATTGCCGTTGACTTTAAATATCAGACAATCTCAGTGGACGAAAATGAACGAATGGAATGCCAAAAGAAATTGCCGTTAATGGCTTTATTCCTAACGATTGGGATACTTATTTGATAACGTTTGTAACTGGTATCAAGTAATTTACTTTCGCCTTAGAGCGAAAAAAGACAATCGTATTATTCTTGTTTTATAGACTCGAATATATACAACTAATTCTAAGATAAACACACAAAACCTTTCTATTTTACTTACAGTTAATATGCTGGTGCTGGCCGACTGCCTTTCTTTAGACTTCCTATGTCATAGTTTATTATGTAATTTGTATGACAAGCACCGTTAAAATGGACATGAATTGCTAATTACAATATAATTAACGTGGATGTTAACGGTGCATTTCATAAAAAACGTCGCTTTCTATTAACAGTTGTCTTTTGTGTTCAGGTGGAAGCATAGTGTGTACAAGTTATGCTGTTGCAATTAGAGCCACCATCCGTATTTTAATTGACAATATGATGTACAGTTTTCCAAATCAAAACGTAAGCAAAAAACATAAAGCAAGAAATGCGATTCCCTATTTCAACAAAAGTCGCACTTCATTATAAAAACTACAGCGTTGAATCAGTGTGTGTGCCAAGTGTCCTTTAAAAGCGACATTGATTAAGTATTATTTTCTAATCCATGACTTTAAATCACATCTCACCCTTTTATTTTTTAATTTATGTTGTCGCGATATATATTGGGGTCTACGAATACTAACGGTCATATATCAAATACCTAGTTATTTGTCATCGCAAGATTTATTTCGTACTAAGTGAATGTATATACAGGGAGTGCACAAATGGAATGAGTCGTTTGAATATTACAGAGAACGGAACTGAAGAGCCATTACATAAATCATAAATAATATTGTTCCTACCGGGGTTGAACGCATTAAGTCAGGATGGCAAGCAATTCGTGGTGGCATTTTAAAGTCTTCTCAGAGTTGTTTAAAAGGTGTAAATACAGATCAGGGTTCGAGGCTATTCGTTCGCAATATTGGATAAGTCCGATTTTGAGCACGCGCAAACGCTGACGAATCAGGCACTTGATAATGATCTTAGAGTCAAGCTCGGAGCTTGCTTCCGTTAATGTACAACTACGCAACAATGCGTAAAGGAATAATTAACAATCCCATAGGATACATTTCCGTAGAGGATCGATACTTATCAGCTCATAAAACGAGGTTTGAGAGGGTTTAGAATGAAGTCGGAGAGTTCGTCTGCTCGTCCGTCTTATCGCCTAGCTGTCCTTCAACGTATATCTGACCAATAGATTCCTTATTCAGTATTAGCTTGATTGTCTGTATGGCCCGACTGTAAAAGAGTTGCTGTAGTTTTATTACCGTTCATGCGGAACAAAAACAGGAGTGGCTTGGTTTACTTATGACTAAATTTTTTATCTATTCTCAATTTAGTTGTCCTTTCCCCGTCGTGAAAATATTATTTCTGCTTACATTAGGATATTGAGCAATATGTTTTTCTGAAGATGTGCATTCATTCTTTTGGACATTAAGTATAATCGTGTGTTGATGTTAAACATGGAAATAACGCCTTTAACACTTAGCGTCTCACCAGAGACCAAACTCATTTTCATAGCAGGCTATGGGTTAAACAAGAGGTAACATGGTTATCTCCATACTGTTATAGTCATTCAAAAGGTTGTATCTCAGTGAGCAAAATTAAGGTTAGTTTAGATGCTGTAACAAATTAATGATATGACCAGTAACATCACCAACCCATTCACCTGCTATGACACTCGTTCATTTTGATAGCTACTTTATGCCGCGCTTACACTCAGCCACGATGTCCACGATATCCACGAAGTAGAAAAAACGCAGAGGCGTCACGATTAATTGCATTAACAGTCTTTTACTACGTTTTTCATGCTTTCTTACGCCCTTTGTGCGTTTTGCTACCTCCGGTAGCGTTTTGTTACGAAACCAATACGATCCTTGTAAAAATGTGTCACGTCCTCTCAAGTTATCTTATGATTACCACGATATGCTATCACGTTTTGCCATGTTTTCTTTAGATATATCACGCTATAAAGTTCTGCTAAGCTCTACTACGATTTATGGAAACGATTGATTCAAAATTGTCGCGTTTGAGCACGACTGTAGAATAGAAAGGAGACATGGGCTATACTCTCATTCTCTCATGAGATTCCAAAGAGAAAGGACATACCTGTATGACTCGTTTGAATCCAAGTTATAAAAAGATGCTGAACTGGCAGTTGTTATATATGCATCTATAGTTGCTCGAAGAAAGTAGAGTCGACAGCAGCAAAAAAGGACGGGACAGGACAAGATAGAAGAGAGTAGAAGGAGAAGACGGAACATAATGCATAGGACCATAGGACAATGGTTAGGCCATGGTTAAGCCATGGCTGGCTTATGTGGAAGTTCTTCTAATCAGACGTGGTAGGTTCTGTTTCCCCCGACTCCAAATGGACTTCTGATCGAGATTCCTCAGGTGCTGGTTGTGATGGTGAGTAAGATAGTGAGCAACCTGGCCATTCTTGGCAGAACCTTTCCGTCCTCTTTTGGTATGCATAATCAAACATTATATCATGAAGAGTGTGAAACAAATATTGCAGAGCGTGGAGCCAACATATTAAAACCGCGCCGGAACTGATCCGAACTTATCAGAGCGTCACAGACCGCGGGAGCCACTCGGGATGATTGTAACAGAACGTGCCGTAGTGTGATGGAATTACCGATAGGACTCGATATATCTTGAGGAATCGTAGAAGAGAGTGATAAAGCGTGACAGAAACGTGACATAATCTTAGTGGAACTTAAAGAATCGTGTTTTCCAAGTCCATACATATCCCCTACAATGGAGTTCTTCAAGGTTCGGTGAGCTATGTTAAGGTCTGTTAAACTGTACTACGCTCTGCTAAGATTTCCAAGTTTAATCGCTCAAGATATAACAGCCAATCGGGATAATCGTGGCAAACATTTTGACTGTCACAAAAATTGTCACGATACTTGCAATCATCACGATTCCTCCAAGCTCCCTCAATATCACCAATATTCGATCCCACGACCCCTCACGCTCAACACGCTTCTTTCAAATCGTGGAGATCGTAGACAGCGTGGCTAAGTGTAAACGCAGCATAAATGTGAACACCTGCTTTTAAAAGTGTAGCATCGATAATCTTACGTGATTATCAATTTAATCATTTAGTGGTGATATAGCGCATGTGTGTATGTGTGCGTTTGGATGTACAAGCCCCGTGAGGTGAGCGCATATGTGCGTGCTGTGTGACAAAAAGAGAGGTAGTTGAATAAAATGTCCTATTAGCCCATTCCCTCATATTGGCGTCTTTTCACACCTCAGTAAAAGCCACTTTTTGAAACCATTGTGGTAAATATTGATCACAATGTTTTAAAAACTACACAATTCTAAAATTCCTTTTTCGCTTTCTACAGTAAATGCTCCCTTTCGGTAGATTTCTTTAATGAGTTTGGGTCTTAAAATAGCATATAAAGGAATGGGTTAACAGCACGTCAGTAATATGAATACCGTTTATCAACTTGTGATAGATATACTGTATACATTGCTGCAATAATGTGATATCATACAATTGCATATGGCATGAAACGACATCAGACGCAAGTGACACCGGGCAGACCAGCCATAATTCGTTTTCTATTTCTATTTTAACGGCATTTGGTAGCTCTCAGCCACGAACAGCCGAGCCAGTTAGGTGAGATACTTTAACATACATGGGTCATATACTGAAAAATAAATATACATGAGTCTAAACACTTCGATATTGTTTACTAATGTGGGGAACATAACGTTTAATAGCTCCAACATGTTCAACACTGTATAATTGATATACGTAAACTTCGATATCTCGAACAGTTTGATCCGTCCAAATATTACAATAAAGTATTGTTCTAAATTTACCCCTACGTGTATATAGGAACACACATGGCAGCTTAATGCAGGGCGAAAGTAAATCAGGGATTTTTTGATAAAATTAGACCTGTATTAAGATGTAAACTTGACAAATAGTTCACGGTAAATATCAGACGACTCGAACCTCTGTGTCTCATAGTAATGTTATGGTCCTTTGACGTTCGAACTTCAGCTGTATTGTATTCTCAGTAGACAAAATCGTAGATGAATAATGTTCTACTTTAAATATGTGTAAAAACTGTTCTATATTTATCCTTGAATAATAAGTAACATATATGTATGTGATTTCAACGGTTGTGAGGAACATTTCTCTGTAATATCAACTTAAGGTGTTCTTGGTGTAGACTTATTAATACACATCAGCAAAACGTTATGTCTCCAGTCGAAATTCACTGCCTAAAAATGCTTAACGAAATGATTTGACGTATACCAGCTGTACGTAGTCATGTTTACGATTGCAAATATTAATATATACGTGATTTAGTAGCAAATAAAACCGAGGGTTAGCAATTAATAATATACATAAGCAACGTAGCACTATTGTTGCCATCGATAATAAGCACTGATATTACTGTAGGTCTGTACTGAAAAACCTACACGTTGCTGGACATGAGTGACCCAATGAATAACTCATATGCACTGACGAAATACTGGGAATGTTATAAATATATCAGATGTATTATGCGCATTTTTCGTATTAATCAATTAACACCAGAAGCTGTACACGTATACATACAATGAATATAATGCTTACAACCAATTTTCCGACAGGATATATTTATTCAGCTAAATATTATCGCTATCCGAATACTGCTACATTATTAAAAAGGAGCCTCTTTTTAGAAACGGGAACTGGTGCGGAAATCAACGGATATCGTCGGCCAAGTTCTGAATGACTCCGATTCTATTTTTGAAAGAACGCTTTGAATATGTATTAGGTTGTTGTTACTTGTACAATGACTGACACTAGTTGTTGACCTACATACACATCGTATGATTATTTCCGGTTCGTATATTTGAATCTTATGACAGATTCCGGCCAATGGCGAACGCTGTTCCGTTGGTTTCCGTAGCAATCAATTTTTCTATTTTTTCGACACAAACAACCATTTATTAACCTTAACTTTTAGTGTAAGATAAGTGTTAAGGTACATATATTCCGATTCTGAAGTCAGTGTGAAACGTAAACTTTGCGGAAATTTGCGCAGCATACATTTTTAACTCTTTCACCTCCAAAGTCGCATAAATGCATCATGACAAACAGTGCAGCCGCCTTTTCAAAGCGGCGTCTGATCGGGGACTTCACTTTTGTCTCATTTTATATTTCTATATGTGTGCTTTATTCCTTTGATATTTGCATTTATTCATCTCAGTCCCTTATTATATCGAATAATTTAACAAAAATTGGATTGCAGACGACAATCAGAAAAGGTTAACTAATTGACTAGTAGTCAATTATATTTATGCAGAATAATCTAAGTTAGCTATATCACTAGAATGCTTGTTCAATAATAATGCTCCACGCGTCAAATGATTTCATGTACGAGTGTAGTCAAACACCCACGTATAGTGTGTGTAAATGATCTAGACCTGTATTTGGGTTATATTTACATGGATACACAGCTGCCTTAACATTTATTATGCTGTTATAAATAACATAATCACAAATCCCGACATGATTCATTTTACTGATATGATCCATTCAAGATTTCACGAAACTGATGACCGAATGTCAAACAACTTGGATCATGATGAGGCGCCGAGGTACATGGCGTCTCATCTTGATCCAAGCTGTTTGGAAATGGCAGGTCGCCATAAAGACTAACATATTGCGCTGTTATATAATACTAAACAGACATATCCTGAACGGTATCACTAAAAGCCATAGAGAATTTGCAGGGATCAATATTCTTGCAAACCAGACAACTGTTCGGACAGTCATATTTAAAAGAGAACCAACTTGCTTAACACAGCTATGACGATATACCGATGCTAGAGTTTGACTCGGCATGTGCTCATAACTGCACGTAAAACAGATGTGTCTGAATAAAAAATCAATACTCTTTTCAAAGTTTAAACGGAGTAGAACGTACATATCAGGCTGCCTCGATTTAATTAAAAGAGATCAACATGTGAAAGAAAGTTTTCACGAAACTTAACCCGTAGCCTTTTAACCCTTCGCTTGCTATTCACGTCAATATACCTACCTGTAAGTAGTGTAGACCCAGATGAGACAGCTCCTGCAGGAGCTGTCTCATCAGGGTCTGCACTATTTACAAATTGATTGTGCAACCAGTGCACCCCACAGCAGTGATTGCACAGCGCAATATTTGTACACAGTGAAGATATATGTAATTATACAACAGGGCATAGGTAAATAATGAGAAATGTATTTTAGAATTCAGCAAGCGAAGGGTTAAACCTTAGCCTACTAAGCGCGACCTAACTGACATTTACAAACAACTTGGATCCTGCTGAGACGCCGAGTAACTCGGCGTCTCATCAGGATCCTAGCTGTTTGGAACTCTTCCAATAGTATTTCAAAAGCTTGAACAAATCAAAAGTAAATGACAACGGCAACAGATCGAAGCTTAAGCAGACCTCATTTTTTTCATAGCAGGGTAAGGGTTAATAAAGCAGGTAGTAGACTTGTGACACGTGTATTGGTGTGTGGCTGCCCACATAACTTACTATTTTACCTGAGTGTGATACCTTTGTTCAAAAACAATACATACATGAGGAATATGGCTTTGATCAAGGTCCGCTATGTTTGATTATGACAAAAATAACGATCTGATTTTGTAGTCCAAAATTTAGCAAAACAGCTTGTTCATTATGCAATTACAAAATCTAGGAAAGCAATATTTATACTTTCGCCATTTCCAACATATATATTCATCGGGTAAATAGCTAACCCTCTCCTTCATATAAACGTGTATGCACACATTTGCAAAAAAAACCTGACCCTGATCAGACGGCTCCTATAGGAGCCGTCTGATCAGGGTCTGCACTGTTTGCTAATTGCATTTGTTAGATTTCTTTCTTTAACATGGCTACAATGTTACACCCTCCATATTGAAATATAACTATTTTGTCCATAATTATTCAGTAGGTATCAAAATATGAACTAAAAATAGAACGGGGAACGGGTTAATTAAGTTATGGCATTGTAATCCTAACACCTGGGTCCATGCCTATAAAACTTTTAGTTGAGTCTGAGTTCATTCTCAAGCTTTTGATTGGTCAGATGTGAGTTCTCAAGCTTTTGACTGGTCAGATTTGAGCCAAAGGCTCAAATCTGACCAATCAAAAACTTGAGAACGAACTTAGACTCAACTAAAAGTTTTATAGGCATGGATAATGATTGCAAAACTGAGACTCAGGACTGGGTGAAACAATGTGACATGCTTTGTCATACGGTCCGAAACTTATAGCACATTTAAAGTAACTTACCTCTTCAACTGCTATGAATATTCAAAGAGTTTGGATCCAGATGAGACGTCAAGTCACCTAACCGTTCACACGGATCCAAACTGTTTAACACCTTTTTTATATTTTTATTAATCAATTTAAGACCTGCCCACTCTAAACTCGACGTAGACGAACATGTGTCGATCAGACGACACTGCTGGATTTGTAAGAGTTAACGTAGAACATGCGAAATATTTCCTAAGTAAAAGAGGTTCGGTCCGGGCCGTAGCCAGCGATACGCAAATAAGCACGTGCGTAACATCAACACGAAAGGTGAAAGCATTATCATGGCCAAACTGAACAAAATATCGAAGGGTAAGGGGGTAGAGGTATACTTTGCTAAATGTTCTGTCTTGTCATGTAAGCTTTAACCCGTTCTCCCATATTGTTTCCTTTTGACGCCTCCGTAACAGTCAACCTTTTGAACCAATTGTCATAAATAAAGTATTTGATCCCACATGTATCATTATTGAATTTATCCCAATAGTTTCCGAATTACACACTTCTAAATTTCCCTGAGAGGCTGGGATATATTAAATGCGCCAATTCCTGCAGGCATGCATCTGACATTTTGAGCGAAATGAAGTAGAAAACGACCTTCTCAAGAAAGTAGGTGCATAAAGAATAAATAGCATTTCACTTTAGTGATCGCGAATGTAGTTGTTTTAAATGTTAACTCGTCTCAAACCAGGTTCCATACTTATAAAGCGTTTTAGTTGAGTCTGAATTCGTTCTCAAGTTTTTGATTGGTCAGATTTGAGCCTTTGGCATGGGCCCAGGACACGCATACAATGTCATTTGCAATAGTGTACACCGACATCAGAGAGTTCTTACAGGGGTATTCTGATCAGGATCTGCATTGTGTATCAATCAAAATATCTTTGCATGTTTAAGCCTTTAATACTGAGTAGACTCTATCGTTAAATACTGATGAGCTATTCCACCCCGATAATTCAGGTTTAAGTTTTGGAAATTCATTTTTAGTGTGTGTGTGTGTATGCGTGTGTGTGCGTGCGTGCGTGCGTGCGCGCGTGCGTTTGCGTGTGTGTGTGTGTGTGTGTGCGCGTGTGCGTGTATGTGCGTGTGCGTGTGTGCGCGCGCGTATGTGCGTGTGGTAGTAATTGACAAATAAAAAGACAATAGACTGTCGTAGTTTCCCAGACAGTGCAATTATTATTAAAATCGGATTCAGCAGCATATGGTTTCACCTTCAACAATTGCTGGATTCTTGATAGTACTATACATGTTGTATTCTTGTTAGTACTGTAAATAATTCTGCCAATGTAGTATTCTTGTTAATACAGCAATTGTTGTGTTCTTGTTAGTACCCTGCGCTTGTTTTACTGGTTATACTGTTAGTACTATTTTATAGAATAAATACCAGTATGAACAGAACAACTGTAATTGAATGTAACAAGACAGTCAAGCATTTATGTGAAATTGCATGCGTGCAGCACAGCGATGTTACATTAAGAAATCAGGCGATTTGCATTGCATTGATTGATACATTCACGTATACATAGTTCTTCTAGATACTACTTGCGTTTATGCAATTTAAAGTAATGTAGAACATACTCGTGTGATCGTTTGTCGTTTATAATACATGCATTTTACATAGCGTGTATGATTCTCAGAGAAATACAGAACAGCTCGAGACAGTTTACGGAATAAAGTAACCCTGATAGATCGAACACCTAAACATGTAGCATTATCCATGACAGGATTGCAATACTGTTACATGTATATATCATGCATATTTAAAACAAAAGGCAGTGATGAACTATAAGAAACAATATTAAGTTCATACTGAAATGAACGTGTTTTGTAGATAAAGCGTATAATTCGTTGCTGTTGAAGCTTATGTTTTCATAATACGATTCAGTAAAACTGTAAGTTTCACACACGTGTAAAAGCGTATGGTTCGTTTTTATTACAATGCGTATCTAAATGACACCTAATACTGAAGTTGATTTTCCTGGGCATGAGTAAACTTTGCCATACGTACTTTCAACACAGTATGTTGCACAATTCGATTTTCATATATGTTGAATGTAGCTTTCTGTCGATATGAGTTTTCTTCACTGTCACTAAGGATGTCTATCAATTAATGCCATCGTGTCATATTGGACGATATGTGTTCGTACGTATGGTTAGCTTTATCATTATTTCCAAGTCAATAAGCTAATATATAGCACCTAATAAACCATGTTCTTCCAGACCCGTATTCTTGAACTTGTCAAGTTTCCCAGCATTACTCACAATCGATTGCGCCAGTGGAGCAAGACATTTAATATTGCCGCAATATTGCCTTGTCAATCACTCAGATTGAAATAAAGGGAAAAGTCGTTTGTGAGCTGATAGGGGATTGATTGGTGCAAATATGTAAAGGAAGATTAACTGAAACTTTAATATACTGTAAACCTGGTTTCCAGAAAACAAATAAGTGGAAATATGCACTCTTGTGGTTATGTTCATAGTGGTTATTTTAAATGAGAAATCAACATGAAAACAAAACAAAATATATAAATGGTGATATTAACTAAATACATTTTAATTCATCATATATAAAACAAACATATTTATGAAGGTAGACAGTATTTTTGTAAACCCTTCGTTGTACCCTTATTTAAATGGGGTGCATCAACCGATGTCATGTTCTCTATAAATGTAACAAAACTGTACATTTTGTATATGCGGATTGCAGAAACATCACATTTATAAATACGTTCACCACTCTGATGCAGCGCTGTGCCGGTATTGCATGTTCATGCTCAGAACCACTGTCTGCAGCATGCATACGTGTATAATAGCCATGTGAAAGACAACAACGTTATCGTAGTGATCAATATTCTTATAAGGAGTTTAATTAAAACTACACCTTTGGATGGACGGTTGAACATATGTTGAGCAGACAGGGGTATGAGAACACGTATACTAATCAGTTATAATCAGCATACCGGTAGTACTAGTCACTTGACAATTATTATACCCCCCACAACGAAGTTTGGGGGGGGGGGGTATACTGGAATCAGGTTGTCCGTCTGTCCGTCTGTCCGTCTGTCTGTCCGTCTGTCCGTCCGTCCGTCTGTCCGTCCGTGGACACAATTTTGTCCGGCCTTCTTCTTCTACAGTTTTGCTTCAATTTTGTTGAAAGTTCATATATAGCCATATGACCATATAAATCTGTGCACCGCATAGTTCCGTTAGAATCGGACCACTACTTCAGGAGTTATCTCCCCTTTTTAGTCCCCTACTAATGTTTTCCGGTTTTCTGGACTTTCTATGGAACTGACTTGAGATATCAAATCTATATTTAGTACAAAGCTAAATGTAGATAATGTACAGCTTAGGTTACAATCTCAGTCCGGTTGAATAATTATTTCCAGAGTTATTGCCCTTGAACTTTAATTTTTTTCTTCAAATTTGGGATTTTCCAGACTTTATTTGGAAGTGATTGCAGATATTGACTTTTATTTGATATAAAGCTAACTCTAGATGATTTACAGCTTAATTCCCAATCTCAGTCTGTTTGAATAATTTTGGCCAGAGTTATGGCCCTTGAATTTTATTTTTTGGTCAAATTTTCAATGTTCCGGTCTTTCTTTGGAAGTGATTGCAGATATTAACTTCATATTTGACATAAAAATAAATCTAGATGAGATACAGCTTAAGTTCAAGTATCGGTCTGGTTGAATAATTTTTTGTCAGAGTTATGGTCCTTGAACTTAATGTTTTTCTGAAAAGGTACCTAGCTTTAGAACTTTGGATTTGACAAAAACCTCATGAAATGATCTTATTTCTCTGAATTATTCTTCATTTTCATTACATAAATTGGGTTGGGGCATGTATTGTTTTTTTTAAATCTCTTCACATTTCTGTATGTACATATGTTCAGATTGATGATAGGTGTTCTGACAAGGAGACAAGTGGGGGTATTCGTTAGCCTTTGGCTTACAGTTCTAGTTTAGTGTCGGTGCGGACATATGTTTGTATGTTTAGTATAATATACATTTCCCTTATATTACAGTATTACGATTTTACATGACTTATGCAGTAGATGCAAAACTATACAAGCAAAACCATCTTGATTAGGACAGAATATGTGTGTGATTTTAATTGCAATTGAATAGTGTCCCTTTATAAAGATGGAAGGCAAACGCGCTGTCGTGTATGTATTCAAACGGGTATGCTGTGGACGTTGTGATGACAATATATCCCTGTGTTAAAGAGATAATTACCACTGTCCATCTGTCTACTCGATCATATTCGAATGTTTAAGGGTTTGAGTGTCGTGCATAAATCAAATTATATTTGACTTAGCGTCATGCAATTGTATAAGACCTTGAACCATGATATGATATGCAGTCAGTGAAGTGACATAGTATCTAATTAAATTCGGATGTGAACAAAAACAGTAATAACACCAGCCCTGCTGAGCTTTTAAACCAACTGACACGCAAGTACATGGCAAATAATATGTACAAGTAAAGTAAACATCATGACAGTAAATACACTTAAAACATGCCAATATTTTAGCAAATATTATTTTAAGTAAAAATATATTTTTTGCATACATGTTGTAGCAAATGGAACATAGATAAGCACGGTACGGCTATTATATAAGACTGGTATCACCGGGATTTAAGCATTGACATACCATAGCTACTCAGTACTATATCAGCGGGGGCGGTTGTTTTCTAAGGACACACTTCTAGTGCTACAGTTTGATTATGAAGCGTCGATAAAACGAATCTGACCAATACAATGCTTTTCTCATATTAGAGAATACTGTTAAATATAATTATAATGTCGTTGTTGCAAACTTGTGACCAGGTTTTAGACGCTCAACTGAATTGTCCTCTATATTATCCCGATAAATGTTTTGTGTTGTATATTATGGGATCAAATACAGTACATTTTGTATTTAGAAGGATAATTCAGCTCGGCCTGATTCTATATATCGTTGTAAGAAAAGGGGCTATTATATAGATGTTGACGAGTGTGTGAATATCATTAGTTACACGGTTATTTGGCAGGGTGTACGGGCTGGTATGACCGGGTTAGATCCCGTATTTCCTGAGGCGTTAGCCAAATTACCGTGTAACGAATTTATTACCAGTCAGACATCCGATTTACCTAATTAAGAAACGAACTCTTATTGTTGCCGACATAAGATCTCTAATAATATGAAGACATGACAAGGAAAACATGACGTCATCACAGAGCAAATATGACATTTGAGTTTAAACGGTTAGGGGTTGTACTGATAAGTTGATAGTGTCAAATTGAGGAACGTACATGTATGAGGAACATATTTTTAGGTTTAATTTTTAATCCTTATTTTGAAACTATGATTTCTTCAATTTACCCAAAAGAACTGTCTTTAAACAAAGCGAATCAATCTGACATTATAGCTTCATTTTTAGATTTGAATCTTTCAGTTACAAATGATAAAGTTTCGTCTATAATATACGATAAAAGAGAAGATTTTAATTTTAAAATTGTTAATTATCCTTTTCTAGATGGAGATGTGCCACGTTCTACATCTTATGGGGTTTATATTTCTCAACTTATTCGGTTTGCCCGAGCCTGTTCTTCGCTTGAAGATTTTAACAGACGTAATTTAGTTATAACTGATAAACTTCTTAAGCAAGGTTACAGATAACACAAACTTCGGAAAACTCTTTCTAAATTTTATTATCGAAATTTACCACTCATCAGTAAATATAATTGCAATCTACGGACGTTACTGCAACAAGGCATTTCTCAACCAGACTTTTATGGGGATGTTATCTACAAACTTAGGAACATTCGGGGTCATATCCATTTTCATGATTTGTTTATTAAACGCATTAAAACATTTAAAAAGAAAGGTTATGATCCTATTATATTGCAACACACTGCATGTTTGGTTATCGACCCTTTTACAGTCGGTAGCTAAGCTTCCCTCTTTGCTTGCGCGATGACAGGCCGAGGGTAGTACTTTTTCCCTGTCGTGCCCTTAACGGCTTACCTGCAGGTGCTCTGACTTCAGCAAAATCATCGAGTACATATTTGACGGATTGTCACAGTTATTATGCTATGTTTTACATGTTGTCCTGTGTTCACCGCCGTCTATGTTGTGGGTAAGTCCAGCGGGGATACCTTGATTTACACTATTTATAAAGCTAGGGTGACTTTGAGAGAAGTGTGAGGTTAGGACGTCCGTAAACCGGTTTAAACCCCCAGTGGTGTTTTTGCTACTGACCGTGCCAAGGCGGTACTCTCTTTGTCACCCTTCCTTTTGTTTGCCTTTCGTCTTTGTGCTTGTGGTTTTGTTCATGTGTGGATCGTTTGTCCCTGGTTCTTGTGTGTCTTTTGGCGCTTTCTGTGTTCATCTCGTGTGTGTGTGTGCGTTTGGGTGTGTGGTTGTGTGTGTGTGTATGTCATGCTGTCTATCGGTGTGTTGGTGGTGGTTGCGTCTTGTATGTGGCTTTGCCTGCTTGACTTTACTACTTTTCCATTTATTATGGATTATTTGGTCGTAATCCATGCATAATTGTTGGAGTAAGGACGATATGAAATTTCGAATCGACGTTAAAAACAAAATCAAAACGAATGACGTCACGCGTCAAATTTGAATTATTATTCTCCGTGGAAGCCGCTGAATACGGTTCTGTACACCGCGGCAGTTTTTGACAAACTGACCAATCAAATTCCAAAGAATTACTCTGACTGGTAATAAAAAACAACAACACTTTACTCCATGAGTATTCATGAAAAGAATAATGACATCATGACATACATATTATAGATTAAATGTTATAATAACACATGACCCTGGCAGAAGCTATACAATCATATCTATATTATCTCTTAAGCAAACATAGCTCCTATAGGAACCGTATGATCTGGGTCTATTCTGTTTGCAAAAAATGGCGTATTCATGGAGTAAAGGGTTATACTGATATCAACATAAAGCTGTTTAGCTTAATTCAGTTGTTTCTCCTGAGACATATTTTTGCGACACGCTATCACGAACATCATACCTGTACTTTAAGTTAACGGCACATATGCTTTGAAGAGCATAATGCTTTGGGCAGTAAGGAGAAACTTTACATCTTTGTTTGAAGCTGAGAGTGTATATATTAGCCACATAGCGGTATCGTTGTAATTGAAAGGAATACTTATGCAGATAGAAACCATGAAATATCGTATCACTTCATTGTATCGTTATAAAACTGGTGAAAAACAACATGGCATGCTTATAAATTCAATAATGTTTTATTACACTATGTTAGCATTGCATCTTACTTATATACTTAAGCATGCATGGCCAGTACTAAATTAAAAGTAATCTTAGAGAGAATAATACGTTAGTGTCGTACATAAGACACCTTTAGGAAGAAGGAAGATAATGGCAAGGCTGGGTTTGCCGAGCCTCGACTATTTTCTCTCCGAATCGGATAAAAGTATAGTAACGTCACTAAAATAGTATTCGATGTATCCCGTTACCCGCATTTAAATATGGCAATGTTAACCATTTCTTATGTTAATTGTAGTTCAACAGTAATCACAATAATTAAAGAGATAAAAGCTCCCTCATCTGTTACATCAGGGGTCAGATACTTGTCGCGACAGAAACAGTTATTGGGATGTTAATAAATAACACTAAAACAGACTGGAATTATATAAATAAAAATAAGTCGATATGAATGGAAAATGTAGCAATTTTGTTTAAACTTTATTGCGCTATGTTTAGTTTTCCGTCACTTTAAACCTTTCTCTGCATCCTTCGTGTTAACTCGACACTTTCAGATGGTTTCAAACGCAACAAACAACGAACCATGTGAAAATTGAAAACAATAGTGCAATAATGATACAAGTGAGAATATTAATATCGATAAGTATCAGTGCTTTACACTGGACATCTAAAAGAACCAGAGAAACTCAGTCGATAATAAGAGTAGGGCATCGCGCCCGGGTTACTCTGTATCCTCTCCCCCTCTCTGGGGCGTCCAATTAGCCCATAGTGAGCAGAAACGGACGTTAATCAACACAAACAAACAAATATCGATAAGGGATATTTGTTTTGGAATAAATGTTAGGCTAATTCTTGTTTTCATTTGTTTTAAAAATACTATATGAAATGTAAGTAGTTTTTGTGTCGTGTGGTTTTATTCCAATCAGTTTTAACTCTTTCGGTACATATCCCAATTCAAAATCACCCCCAGTCCTCTGACATTTGTTACAGTTGTGTAGCAGAAGGCATGTGAATCATTATTTGATACATTTACATACTAGTTTTAAACCAAAATAAATATAGAGTTAGTGAATAGCTCAGTCGTATACGTGAAAGGCTGTTGACGTGCATTTCGCAGGTTCGATCCACGCTATCGGTAAGCTGTTTTTAACTTACGTCTTTCACTTCTATGTTTTCTCAATATTGACGAACAATTTAAGGAGATACATTACGTAGATATGATTTGGTTCCATTTGTAGCATATGGCGATGTATAACTTCGAAAAAATAATTCAGGTTCAAGAAAAAGCAGGACAAACTTATGTTTTACTGTATTCCCTTTATCTGTATCATGCGTTTAGTTAACAATATGTTAATGAGGTGTCTTTATATCAACATAGCATAGTCATCGCATCGACACAGGCACGCTGTGTGACAGGTGTCAAGTATTCTAACAGAATGCTTATAATGTGTACAGTCAAATATGTCTTAACCGACTTTATATTTACTTGCTACAGTAATATTAGAACGCAGGTGGTTGCTTTATTCTGGGTTAAAGCAATGCAGAAAGCTACAATACTTGTGAACTTAATTAGGTTACGACCAGATTTACAGGCATATAGATATATATATACATACATTTATTTCTAATGGTCGATTAAGACAGATTCAACTGTATTGAAAATATACCACAAATTCATACTTATCCCTGAAAGCAGTGTATCGGTTTTCCATTAGGAATCAAACAGTGTTTTGTTCAGAAAGGAATCACGTCTTTACAAAGACATAAACGAATCGGACATGTGCATAACATTACCATGCTGTCGTCCATCGGCTGTAGGGGTAGATTGCACTAACATTCTATAGCATGTGTTTGGCACTTAGGGAGGTGATCCATGATAGCATTGAAGTGAATTTAGTCGGCACAGTATTGCACACGTCGCACTAATAGTTCGAGTTCAATAGTTATATAACGGAGAATTGCACTCTTTGTTATCGCGGTTGTTGTGGATTAGAGGAGCTACGTTTATTTACACTGTTTACTTGGGTGGGGATGGAATAAATGTGAGGTTTGGCGCGCCTAAATCCCCAGTGACATTTGTAACGGACCGTTCCCACGCGGCACTTCCATTTCCCCCCCCTATTGTTTGTTTGTTATGTCTTTGTGCGTCTATTAATGTATTTTATATACATGTACATTTCCCTTTTTTCGTCGTGGTGCTGTTCGGGCAGCTGTGTGTTTTGTATGCGGAGTTTCATGCATGACTCATACATGTACTTTCAGTGATACAAGTATCATGTTATGTTAGCATTACATCCTAAATCATTTATATTTGACAGCAATACTTTCTACAGTTCATGATTGGTAAACCTTTGTCTGTCTGAAACCCTTATTATAGCCTATGCAGTGAACGATACGTCAGTGTCCAGGTCTGGTCTGGCACTTGAGGTATGTTATGACAACTAATAATGTTGGAACCTTTCATAGAACGTCAATCGAACCACCGTATGTGCTTCATTATTTGGACAAGATCGTACTTATTGTTTTTCGATGTGCGGACTACCGTTAAACCATTTGAATGCGGGACACTCATTTGCAAACCGTGTAGACACCATATGGACAAATGGACTAATCCACACTGGAAATACAGTGTTGAAAGGGTTGATGATATAAATTTGACAGAATGCTTGTGAAACGCATATTTTCCTTTTTAACAATACTGTTATATATCAGATATATTGTACAAACTATACCAAAATATACAGGCTATAGTAGTTTAACTGTTTAAGGACATACCGGCGACTGGGCAATGTATGTAGAAGGTCTAATGACCATGTCAAACATGCATTCGTAATACTATAAGATACCTTTAGATATTATGTTCGATGATATTAGAGGAAATAAATTACGATACGTTCGGCTCAGGACAAGTAGTCACATATTCTCTACACGCCTTGCCTTACCGACCCGAATCTGGTAGATTTAGTAGTCGCTGACCTACATTACAATGGACAATACAAATAAAAATACATGTATGAGTCATGCAGAAAACACCACATACAAATCACACCGCCGCCCGAACATCACCATGACAAAAATAAAATGCACTTTGCGTATATGACATGTTGGGATAACTTCATTCTCAGTGTTGTTATATTTTCTGGTCCTTCGCGATCATTAGTTTCGATGTTATTAGTTTTGAAAATTGAATACTGCTGAAGCCGGTGCTAGGGGGCGTGAGTAGTGTTACACTTTTAATTACTACTCAATAAAACCGAGTCTGCAATTTTCTTTTTTTTTCATTTCTACCTTTGCTTTCGAAGGATCACCCATTTTCAGAATATTAATATGAGGCGATGTACTGTTATCATCGATTCGTGATATATTTTATCAACTAGAGAAACATACAAACAGGCCAATATAATAGCAGATAATTCAAACATAAACAAACCATGTGTACATCTTATAAATCACGTAAATGCAATATGACATACAATTTCATCTTCTTGGATATCTCGAATACTAACATGTCTAATAGTATTATATGTACCAGGTATCGCTGTTCAATACAACTACGTATTTTCTTATTTTCGATATGGTGTACAAATATCTGATGACTGGTCTAGACAGTATTATAGAAAACGTCAAATGAAAATTGATACAAATGAATGTTTGTTATCAGCTGTCTCTATTATCATTGATACCAGAGACAGGGTTCTTAAGCATTTTCTTGGTACGAGAACAACCAGCACCGGTCATCTGCTTTTTTTGTTTAAAAAATATATATTACCATTAGACTTAGAGATTTAGAAGCAACGATTTCTTGCTTCCAATCCGTCCCTGGTGCCTTGGACTGAACTGTATTCAAGAAACTTTTACCGTTGATAACATCATAATTATAATAGTGCTATAATTGATATCGGTAAAATGTAATCCTTATGCATAGCATTTTGTAGTCACCTCCTAAAATACGATAAATAAATAAATACGATGTTTCTTAGAAACTAAAAGTGTCTTGTTATTTTCTACTCTGAAATGCGAATTTAAGATATAAGCACACATTATTTGTTGTGTAACGACGGTAAGTGTTGAAAAATAGCATGCATTATGTATGCCAAAACATATGCGGAGGCATGTGTGTGCTATGTGTGGCATTACTATAATGATTTATTGTAGGAGTGTTTTATCATGTTATTATATCAAACAATGGACACGCTGCAGTAGTAGTAGCAACAGCAGCAACAGTAGTAGTAGTAGTAGTAGTAGTAGTAGTAGCAGTAGTAATAATAGTAGTAGTAGTGTAGTAGTGGTATCATTATTGTCATTATTATTATTAGTAGTAGTAGCTGTAGTAATTTATCCATCATCTTCCATATGCACAAACTGTAAGAAGGGTTTCAAGAAATATATGATATTACACGCACCTAACTAACATTTACATGAAAGTGTCCAAACGAATAACCCTTTACCTATTTCATATTATTGTCAGATAAAATGACAGTATGACTGTTTATAATGTTTATTTAGCGACACTCGCTATTTTAGCAGGATAGTGTGTCAATGACAATTAACTCTTTTTAGACTCAGCATCATTTCTACAGAAAAAGAGCATACAAGTTAGATAACAGAACTTTCTTTTAGAATCGTGTAGTTCTGAAACCATTGCGATAAATTTAGCATTTTCTCCTTTACCATAATTGTTTAAAAAAAGACTTTAACAGAGGCGTCAACATGCGTCAGTAGGGGGAAATGGGTTAACGTATAATCATATCTATATGATTCGATTAACAAATGCATATATATGTCATGTATATATATGTCTATATGTCATGTTTTTGATTGCAACAATTCAACTGGAAATGCTATTTGAATAAAGCTAACCCTTCCAAAACTTATGCAGTTTTCTAGACCTTAATTTGACAATGGCATGATTTGTAGTAAACTTTATAACACAAGAGACGATTTTGATTTTAATATTGTACATTTCCATCATCTTCAAGGATATATTCCACGTGTCCCTTTTTACGGGGTGTATCTTATTCGTTCGCTAGAACTTGTACTTCTGCTGCCGAACAGTCGAAATATAATTTTAACTGAAAAGATGCTTAAGCAAGGATATAGAATATATGTCATAGTATAAGAACAACATTATCTAAATTTTATTATCGAGATATCTCACTTATTGGCAAGTGCAAATGTAATCTTACGGCGCTCCTGCGACACGGTATTTCACATCCTGAATTTTATGGTGATGTGATTTACAAACTTCGTAAAATCACTTGACATACCAATTTTTCTCACTTTATTCATCAACTATGTTAACAAAATATTTTAAAAAGGGGATACGATCCCATAGTACTGCAGCATACTTCATGTCATGCTGTCAACCCTTTTATAGTTGGCCATTACGCTGCCCTTTTTTATGTACGCCGACAAGAAAGGATTAGTGATCTATTAAAGGTTTAGTACTCTATGAAGACGACCTCTTAACTCCGTAAACTGAAGGAGTACGTCGGATCTTTGTACTATCTCTTTTTTGTCGTACTTTTTATTTCTTTTCTACATGTACTCTGTTTGCAGCTTACTCTTTGCGTTTTGATAGCTATGTACATTTGCTTTGTGTCTTTCTGTTGTCGTGGTGTTAGAGGGTGGATGTTTGTTATGTATGTGGTGTTTCCTGCATGTTTCATATTTGTTCTTTCATGGGTTCTTGAATTCACAATTTCACCAAGGTTTCAACATCATGCATGCACGATTTTCTGATTTCACATTCACGATTTTAAGCTTAAATGAATGCACGGTTTTGCAACTTCAACGTCATAAATTACTGTTTCAAATTAGTATTAAACTCCAATTATTATCTAATGAATTTATTTCTATGAGTTCATTCTAAATAAGTGTTATTTCGAGATTTCAACATCACCTATTCACAATTGAAAGAAACAGTTTCAGAAGCAGCTAACTTTCAATTGCATTTGGTTTTGCTCAAGACATATCCCAAGACACCCGTGTGACTCTGTATCTATTGTAGAAGAGATATTTTGTATTGACTACCACTAATATGTAGGTCCTATCGATGTTTATCTGCTTCATAGGTCGACCGACACGATGATTCAAGTACACCCTCTCAAACTGTAATGGGGTGGGGTTATTGATAGAAAAAAAGATAATGATGTACGAACCGTAAGCTGCGTACAATGGTGTAGGTGTCTATTGTTCTAAAAATGGTTCGATAGTTTAAACCTGTCAATTAGTACCAAGTCTTAAACATTCTTTATGACTGAGATGTTCTCTCATAAAATAATAGTACAACTACCATGTGTATATTTGACCGGCGGATATGAGCCTTAAATTACACCACCATTTTATATCACGGTAATGTGTTGGGATCGGTTAAGACTCACCAGCCTAAATGTACAAAATCAACCAGTAACACAACCATGTACTCATTCATATCTCATAATCCCCTCACATGCAAGATGCGAGGCATATACAGTCGAGACTGCCTTAGCGACCCCCTGGATTCAGCGACTCCCTCTCTTATGCGACCGTGTTTCATCCCGCCCAACGTATTTTCCTATAATTTTAGTCTGAATTAAGCGACTCCCTTCTTACGTGACATGCGACCCTGATTTTGCGAACCAAACATAGGCTTCGGTCTGTATTAAACGACATTCAATTATCACAGTTTCTTTTGTTTGTTTACATAGCGCCTCGGCTTTTCACACCATATTAATTAGGGAAAACCCGGGATTGTAATCACGCGTGAACTAGCTGGTTCCCGACTTCCGCTCTACAGATACATGTACGCGAGCAGAATATTCGGGAAACCAGTCGTGTCAAACATGGCTACGTACGTCGTATATACAAGATTCGCCGGAGGAGATTTCGAGCGACAAAACTGTTAAAGAACGACAAACAACTTTTAAACAAGGCAACAAATTCAATCTGGTTTGCGATTATTACGGGCTCTTTAGTTCAGAACGGTCTTTATAAAAATTAATCAGTATGTGCATAATACATGTCTCTATCAACATTACTCGAAAGTATGCTTGGTAATCTGCACCTAGTTTATATTTATAAATTATATCATTAAGTGTTTAAACCTTTCCCTCATATAAACGTGTTTTCACGCATTTGCAAACAGAGTAGACCCAGATCAGACAGCTCCTAGAGGAGCCGTCTGATCAGGGTCTACTCTGTTTGCTAGTGGAATTTGAAAGATCTGTTTCTTTTCTTTCTAAAATGGCTACAATGTTCCACCTTCCATATTTCATTATAACTATTTTATCCATGAATATTCAGCAGGTATTGAAATTTGTAATAAACATAGAACAGGGATAGGGTGAATTTAGTGCATGCACTTATATGTGTATTATATTTGTACATTGTATCGTACATGCACTAATGTTCTGGTAAGTGAATGATTTATTAATCTATTAAACTTTTAAATTAGCGTTTATTTGTGATAATAAATGTTGTATAAATGTATTAAATAATAGATACATAATTATATTGTATTAGACTGGATTAGTACACAGTTTTATTTTTCGCTTAAGTAGATCTCTTACATGTACATGTAGTTTCGGTATACGTCATGTATTATATCCTTGGTCTGTATTAAAAGACTCCCTGTCATATGTGACCTTTTTCATGAAGTCCCTTGGAAGGTCACATATGACAGTCTCGACTGTAGTCTTCAACATGTCTGTATGTCTGTCCGTCCATACGTCTCATACAACTTGTGTGTCCTACCCCTCATACACCAGTGGGAAAATATACTTTTATCTTTCACAGATAAAAACGTTGATATGAACATGCTCGAGGAAAGGGGGCGTAATTACGCATATACAACCATGATCAAGGTTTGAAACATACTATATGTACATATGTGCAGGTTCATACCCTTTGTGCTTACATGGAATTTCGCAAATGCTTACCCTTCCATTGGTTTGAAATTTGTATGTTTCTATGTTCAATGTAAAAGTAGTAAAGTCAAGCAGGCAGAGCCACATACAAGACGCAACCACCACTAAAACATCGATAAACAGCATGTCACGCACACACACAACCGCACACCAAAACACACGCACATACGAGATGAACACAGAAAAAACCAACAAACACACAAGCACTAGAGTCAAACATTCCAAACATGAATAAAAGCCCAAGTACAAAGACACAAGACAAACAAAAGTAAGGGTGGCAAAGAGAGTACCGCCTTGGAACGGTCAGTAGCAAAATTACCACTTGGGGTTTAAACCGGTTTGCGGACGTCCTAACCTCACACTTATCTCAAAGTCACAATTGCTTAACAAAATGTGTTTATTTTAAACTCATTTACTTTCATTGTCCACTTGACATACGGTTCTTATGCGTCCAACTCTTCATACTCCAGTAGAAGAACTTATTTCAAACTTTAACAGATAAATAACACACACTTATGTGAACATAGTTATAAAACATGTGAAAACGGGGAACACTGTTGCCTAAGTAACTGAACTGTGTACATTGTTTCACATAGGAACGTATCGAGTTTAGATATACTAATGTCAGGACAGAGGGGAGTCTCTTACCGATTTCATTTCAATTTATTTTTACCTGTGTAAATAGTGTCACAAATAGCCGTGATGTTCTCACACATATTTTATATATTTTTGCTTACTCAAAAAATTGTGTTCACTCAACTCACCCCGTCAACTATTCGGACTGGTGCACTTAGCATACATATGAAAATAACAGTGTATATTTAAGATGAAATGTAAATATACTAGTATATATATGGGACTGCATGTACAGTCAGCTGAGCGGTTATTCGGACTGTAATTAGACTATAACTAAGTACTTTACTTTTTTACTTTACTTACATTGACTTTTCATTTAGGCTATGTTAATAAATAAGCGAGGTAATTAAGATGTTGAACTTTGCGATGTTGAACGTCGTATTTATATTAGTTATCGATCGCAATAGAATGATAACACCTGATAAAAACGAAACAGGAATGTGTGCATTATGTTTATGTGAACATATCTAAAGTATTCGGCGGAACATGCGGTACTGCAAACTGGTAAAACTGCATTACTTAAGGTAAAACATAAGCCATCGATGTCATTTGTTATACAGTTTAAATATGAACATTAGGGACAAACTAGGACATACGAATATATTATAATATACCAGAGCTACAGATAAAAGTGCGTACACATATTTTAATTTTGTTATTTATTTAACCAAACCCTATTCTGTGGCCACTCTTTAGAATCGTTTCAAAGAGACGATTTTAAAGAATGGTCACATTATAGGCTTTGGTGGAAAATAATTGATTTATTCTTGAAAATGTTTAAATTTACGCATCTTATCTGGACCTCTGAGTTATATCATGACTTACAATGGTTAAGTAAATGTATACATGTATAGCAGTGTATGTTTAACACGGTCCTTCAGAAACATACCATATTAACATCTTACTAGCATCACACCGTTTATCCTGTTGTGCAAAATCATTTTACATATTTGTTTCACCGACTACATTTTAGGTATACAAGCTATAATCAGTTTGTCTACCGAAATGCGACCAGGGTGTTAAACAGTTTAAATTCTGTTAAGACTTACCCGGCGTCTCATCTGGGTCAAAACTGTTTTCAAAAATAATAATGGATAAACGTTTAGTCAGATTCTACCATGGCCACTAAGTTAAGAAGTATTATTTCCCATCATTGTTTTATGGCTAGTCCATAAAACAGGCTAAAATGTCTACTATGGAATGCCAGTTATTAACAATAGTTTAATTATCTGATGAGTTGCTACTCTAGACAGATACGAAAATATTAAAACGCACTTCATTTTCTTTAGCATGTTTCTGACAGCTGGATATGATTAATTTGACCAGACTAATCTGTGAATGCCCAGTAGCAATATATGGCGAACACGGACGATAGTCAACCAACCCACCATACACTGCAAATTTCCGTCTCCCACAATAGTGATTGACTCGACTGTAACAAGTTTACTCATTATACGTCTTGTTTATCGAGGTCGGAACATATAATGAAGAATACAGAGAATAGAGACAGTAATCTGTTTTAGATAACAAGGTTTCGTTCTGGAAAATGATGTTCATCAATTACTTCTATTGACCAAGATGGTCCATGCTACAAATTGACAGACTTTTTATATTGCAGAGGAACCATTAAGCAGAGAGTGGCAGTCATATAACCTTAGATCTGCATCAATTAAAGATGAGTATATTCTCTTATGTATACACTAATTTGGTGTCTTAATATTACGGAATAAATGCATAATATAATTGTTATATAAAATCAACATTATGTGACATACATGTATTTCCTTGTTGTACTTCATAATGTTTGAAATTAAATTATATTTAATTAAAATCGATGCGTTAGTCATATGTCGTGCACCTTAAATGTTTCTACGGCTAAGGTCACGGGAAGGCTAGCTGCATTATTTAATTCTCCCCCGTGGGCATTTTAGACCCTACCTCTTGACTAGATCTACAAAAACATTTACAAGACAAAAGGGCATTATTTTTATATTTGAGCAATAGTGAAAACTAACCAGTGTGATAAATATAGCATACGTATAAGGAAATGTATTAAAATTTTAATTATACCGTAAGCTAATTCGGTCATTATTTACCGAAATAATTCGTTCAGCGTTACTACATCGTACATACATCGCGTGCGAGGTAGCTATCATTTCGTTGTAGAATTTGTTATAAGGAGTTAATAACAAAATCGGTCACCACCATAACGTACGTTATATGTATACTATGGTGACATATTTCTAACACTACTTACCATCTAGCCTTCTACAATAGTATCCAGATATCTTTAATGATATTTAAATGGTAAAGTGGTGTCAGAAATGTGCCACCATTGTATACCCGATCCGACGAGATATTCGACATGATCTGCTGTAATGTAGTAGACTAATTTATAGTAAATGTACCAAGTCAATATTTAGAGAATCATTACAGATTGTTTTTATGAAACGAGTTTACTATAACAAAATGACTCGGGTTTGAGCGAGTGTCATGTTTATTATAGTAAACGAGTATCATAGAAAAAACTGTAATGGCCAGTATGTAAGATCATTGTTTGTCTTATAAACTTAAAAATACCCAGAAAGTGCAACAGGCTTTGGTCATTGTTTATAAGGAGCGTAGTATTGTCGATAAGGTTTGACCTGGCACTGTATGCATATTCCGCTTTTTTCCGTAAGCTGTTGTTATCTTTCCGATATAACTATACAATGTCACTGGTACATTATAAGCTTTTCAATGTAATACAAGCGTTGGTAGCTCAGTGGTTTAATCACAGCATTAACGATATTAGTATCGTGGGTTCGAGTCCCATTGTAGGTTGTTTTATAAGATATGAGATTATTTTGGGCAGGTGGACGCATGCTGGCCACGAAACCAAATGTGTGTGAATTGTGGACAATGAAAATTGTCTTAGATATAATATATTAACAGCGTATACGTGATGTAATCAAGCAGTTGTGTTTAGGCAATCTGCTATATACATCACGCAAACCGCTCTTAGGTAGCGCTCTTTGCATGTTTTTTAAAACAAATCACCGATATTTCGTTTTCTTTATTAAAGTGTTATTATAGTGGTTTAATTGTTTTATCGATCGTAACTTTTGCCCTAGGAATAATGAACACTTATTAGAGATGAGGCGTTTATAAGTCAGACTACGGCAAACTAAGCAACCGTTTGTAACTTGCCATCGCAACAAAACAAAGATCTTCTGATCTGGAGGAAATAACAAGTATTACTATTATTAATGTTATAATTGTTTCCCTATGTTTAGAATGGGTTATGATATCTGTGACGACTATCAACATTCAATCGCATAATGTTAATATTTGACAATAACTTCTTTAAACACGACGAACCTTGATACAAATCAACAATGACTTAATGAGCCGCCACTGACATTTCAAACGGTGAATTATTGTTGTTAGAATTAGTTTCACGCGATAAATAGAATAATATATTCGTTGCATAGAAATATCGAATTTATCAAGCACGAACAAAACAAAGTTTCCCTCTGACTATATATATATACACAACGAGCATATTATTCTATATGTTTATCCGTATGTTTTTAAATCAGATATTATCATTGTAAATTCCATCACTGCCCTGCAGGCCCATGCAAGTAATTGTAATCACTATCGGTACGTTACTTATTAACCATTTCGCTGCCAAACTCTGTCGTCTGCTAACTTTGTCGTCTGCTACAAATTTTCATTCTTTTGATTTTTTCATTTTTGTTTCCAAAACATAGTCACAGTAACAAACATTGTGAATCCTGATGAGACGGCGAGTTACTCGGCGTCTCATCTGGATCCAAACTGTTTGCATAGGTAATCACAGATCCGGCATCGGCAGCGAAAGGGTTAATCAGCTATATTATATGGAACACTTCATTTAAATCTTATTTGACTAAACAAACTTATTGACTAAGTACCAAGTGACAATTATGTGAATAAACGCTCCACTTAGACGGGAGTTATAAGAGACGTCTCTAAAAAATCTACCATGACTGAACCATTTAAAGATTCATATATGAATATGCTTTTCTCAGATATACTTGCTAGATCAAAGGAATACGTATTTGTGTGAAAACTGTTCTTTGAATTCTAATATAGAAAACATTAAGTATTGTTATTCTAAAAATCTCTTCAAAGCAATCACTCAAATAAATACTAGTTTTACGTTTTCAAGACAGGTGATCCCATAATGTATGGCAAATGAGTGCAGCAACATGTATAGGAATTTGCCGCATTACTATCGATTTTTATTCAACTGTCACCAACTTCAAAGGGCACCAATATTGATAGTTAGGTTAGGCTTAAACGACAATAACCAGCATCTCTGTGAAATATTGCGACGGAATATAGTCTAATATATCCTGAAAGTGGGAGATCCTTCGAAAGCAAAAGTCGCAATGCGAAAAGAGAAAATTGCAGACTCAGTTTTATTGAGTATGTTAATAAGTAATTAACAGTGAAACACTACTCACGTCCACTAGCACCGGTGTAAGCAGTATTCAATTTTCAAAACTAGAAACCAGAAAAAATAACTACACTGAGAATGAAGTATATTGGGCGACTTTTTACGGCCGTCACGCAATCATTTAACACCTACTGTTTTGAAGTAAATATATCCTGAAAGTGGGAGATCCTTCGAAAGCAACAGTAGCAATGCGAAAAGAGAAAATTACAGACTCGGTTGGAACGTTTGTCTCTGGTTCTTGTTTGTCTTTTTGGTGTTTTCTGTATTCATATCGTGTGTGAGTGTGCGTTTGGGTGTGTGGTTGTGTGTATGTGTGTCATGCTGTCTATCGGTGTTTTGGTGGTGGTTGCGTCTTGTATGTGGCTTTGCCTGCTTGATTCTACTACTTTTCCATTTATTGAGTCTGTTCATGTGTAGTAAGTAACAGTGGAACATTACTCACGCCCCCTAGCACCGGTTTAAGCAGTATTAATTTTTTAAAACTAATAAAATCAAAACTAAAGCCGAAAGGCCAGAAAATATAACACAACTGAGAATTAGGTACGAGGCGACGTTTTACGGCCGCCACACAAGCACTCAACATCTGCTGTTGTGAAGTAAATATTAAGCCGGTGCTAGGGGGCGTGAGCAGTGTTGCACTTTCAATTGCTGTTCATGAACAGACTCAATAAAACCGAGTCTGCAGTTTTCTCTTTTTGTGTTGCAATTTTTGCTCTCGGGGGATCACCCCCTTCAGAATTTATAATCTTCACAACAGCAGGTGTTAAGTGCTTGTGTGACGTCCGTAAAACGTCGCCCCGTACTTCATTCTCAGTGTTGTTATACCTTCTGATCCTTCGAGATCATGAATTTCAGTACTTGTTTTGAAAATTGAATACCGCTTAAGCCGGTGCTAGGGGGTGTGAGCAGTGTTGCACTTTCAATTACTGTTCACGAACAGACTCAATAAAATTTGAGTTTGCAATTTTCTCTTTTTGTGTCGCAATTTTTGCTCTCGGGGGATCACCCCTTCAGAATTTATATCCTGAAAGTGTAAGTTCCTTTGAAAGCAAACTTAGCAGGACGAAAAGAGAAAATTCCAGACTCGGAAGTATATTAGTCTCTTCCTATGATTCTCAGTATACCAATTTATAAATCATCGTCTATCAATATTCATAATACCATTACTTTTTATAATGCATATATATTCGCATTAGAAGCAATTGTGTAAATAATTATTATAATGAACATGCCATTTATACTCATTTTTCAATGCATACATCAAGACTGGTCTGCTGAAATCTGTTTCAATTTTGCCTCGATTGACTATCAGCAGCTTATGTAGCAATATAACCTCACTCAAAGTTAATAGCTTTACTTCGAACATTATACAATAGTCCGTTGCAATATTTCACAGAGATGCTGGTTATTTAGGACACAAGTCCTTGAGGACGCTTAAAATATATATCAATATTTGTGTGACTGTTGACTAAACATCGATAGTAATGCGGAAATTTCTTACACATGTTACTGCATTCATTTCTGCAACCTTACCTGCGGCTCGTGGAGATATTTTGTTGTTCTGGATAAAATTGAGAGAGAGTTCCACTGCAAAACAACAGTAACCCAACTGTTACAACTAACACTGCACCGCATCATCAGTCATGCATCAATACACGATACGCCATCGCATGGCACCGACCGGGCCTCTCCGTTGTAGTAGTGCTTTAGATACACTATCTGTCTCCTCGCCGCCATACTGATATTTTGCCGTATAACTGTCTCTTCATATTACCCCAAACAGCACCATCACGAGCCGGGAATGAGGTTGTGCTGCTCGTCTTTACGGTCGCCAAATGCAGTTTCGTATGCGCAAGCCGTCCTCGGCATATTTCCACACTAGCCAGCTGATAATTACGTACGGCAGCTCCTGTTGGAAGACCATGAGCATACAGCTCAAGTACCAATGGAGTGGTACCCCATACAGTTGTATAACTAGGTAAAACACTAGATGCGTATATGCTGGCAATCTAAGGCACCTATGCCATAGTGCAATTTCAATCGGCTGGGGTAGCCTGCAACAACCTCTTTTCATTATTCAGCTGTCGTCCGGCTAGTCACTACATCCTAATGGGCCTGTGCGACAATTGGAACAGGTGCAACAACGTAATGTTGCAGCCGTTCCCCCGTAGCATGGTGCCTTATGTCAGAAGAATATCCAGTATATATTGTAGGTCGAGAATCATTCCCAGAATTGTGTAATCAATGGATTTTACGTATCTAAATTAGCTTTTCGCAATTTTCCACATTGATCCGCGCAAACAGAGGCCTGTTCAGGAGTGTGGGCGCTCGATGTCACTTCGAGCGCTTGGACTCTGAACGCGGGCGCCCGCCTAGTGCCAGCTAGCGCAAGCTAGCCTACGCGCGAGGTGAATCGCTTTGACATTCGCTTGTGTTCCCAAGATGGCTACCAACAAGGTAACAGAAGCAACTGACTGGAAGAAAACAATCGTAATTAACAAACTGATGCTCTAGAACCCGACCGCAGAACAAAATTGTACTTGGTTTTTAGAAAGGGCGCTGGATCGCATTCAGCAGTGATACTTTTGCTCGGGCAAGCGCTCATCAAGCGCCCGCGCTCCTGAACAGGCCTCAGGTGTCTGTTGGTATTGTGTATTGAAATGTTTTTTAAGGTTGAAATACGGCGAACGAGACCCGTAAGCACACGGTTATATATTATTATAAATTCTGAAGGGTGGTGATCCCCCGAAAGCAGTTATATATACTGGCACATTAATCGATATATTGAATATGTTGGAAGCATGCGTGGCTTCCAATGTGCCTAATAAAAAAAATTGTTGTATTTGTTTTAGTCGAAATATCTTGGAAGACATATTTTACAATGCTACTGATGTAGCAGAATAGTTTCTGGCGACGTTCCTTGGGGCATGTCATTTTTCAGGCATTCATAAATGTTTGTGTCTTTGAATACGGTGTATGACTATACGCATACACATCTATATTCTGAATATATCCACTTCAATATTCATCTTATATCAGACTGTGTGCATCACCTGAAATGTGGGTGCACCCCAACACATCTTTAATTGCGTTAAAATCTTTGTAGGATGCGTCTTTAATGAAATCATATACAATGTAATAATAAATAGAGGATCTTACATAAGTGTTCATTACAAATTGTTTTTATGAAACGGGTTCACTATAATAATAATATGACACGAGCTTTAGCGAATGTCAGATTTATCATAGTTAACGAGTTTCATGACAATAATTTATAATGAAAACGAATATAGGATTCTTCTTATAACACACACCTTAAAAGGACAGGGGTCTGAACCATCTCATGGCGGTCTATATATACTATATAATACACAAGGGTTCCAACTGTCAGACAGGCCCTCCGTGAACAAGTCTGTAACTCTTACAATTCATATGATAATTTCGCAATTCGTTCGGCTATTGAAAGCCAATATATTTCACTACCAAATAAGTATACTCTTCTGACAATATCATATGGATTTTATTTAAATCCAACAATGATTTTCTCAAATTTTACGTCTTTTCTTGGCCATTGGCAAACGTTCACCCTATCACAGCGAAAACATGACGATATGCAAAAAAATGGATTGATTCAATAAAACGACTCGAGTTTATTACCATTCACAATCTTTTGAGCCCCAGCATCAAAACGATGATGTACATCTAGCGAGAATTGTCGGTTAGTTTCAAATCGTCGAGGCAGGGGCCATTATACATGACCTCACGGATTTCCTTTGCTCGTCCAATGAAATGGCCCTATTCATATTTGTTACAAAATGTTGTGAAACAGAAAAATAACGTCAGACGGAAAGGACACTGAATATTGCTAGTTGCTTACTTATTTAAAGGACAACACAAATGGAGATTGGTGATAGAAATTAGTTGTTTTATTGAACTACGCCAAATTTGAACTGCAAATCGCCAGGTTATTGCTGTGATAGGGTGAGACCGGGGTGGACGAACCCAGAAAGCACGTACACTTTTGAGAAAGGCATTGATTGTTTGATACTATTGCATGAGTTACCGTCAGAAGAATATATTTGTTTGGTCGTACAATATATTGGCTTTCAATAGCCAGAAGAATTACGAAATTATCATTTACATTGTAAGAGTTACAGTCATATTTGTACTAGTGGCACACGAATGTCCATTCTGCCAGTTGGAACCCTTGTTATAATATAGTATATATAGACTCCCATGAAGCGTTTCAGACCCCTGTGCTTACAAGTGCCATAGAAAATTAAACAGACTACAGCTGACGGGTGTTTCGGCCTTTGCTTACAAACGGCGTAGTAATGCAAGGGATGACGCACATGGAGCGCTACGATATGCTAACGCATAAATGAGCGCTATGATTGACTAACGATACCTGTACATATAAAATGCACTAGTGCAATTCCGCGATTTACGGCACTCAGTTACGGCACTCCCACAAGGCAGATTATGTGTAATGTGAGGTATGGTATTTCTTTATATGAAATTGGTTCCATGTTTAAGCCCGTGTATACTACTGACCTGTCGCAAATGATAGCAATATCCTTAAGTATTATAAACTGCTCTTTTTCTGACTGAATAACCCAGACATTTCATTCCATGATCAACCTATTACGTCCGTCTATGTTTGTCAGTATAACGACACTCGCGTGAGTGAACCGTTTTTCTTAATAGATTGTTGATATTCAGCCGACTGAAATCAAGTCCAGACTCCTTCGGGAGTTTATGTTCCTCAGACATTCCTAATATAACTGCATCATTTAAATACGTGACAAGCAACTAGCACTTACACTATACCTATCATGCTAACCCAATAAGAATGTGAATATGTAATCAGCGGAAAATAAAATGTGGAAGTACATTAGTAAAAGTGAATCGGTGTTTGTCACAGTATGGACAATGATATTCGCGTACGCAATGCATTTCGTTTAGCAGTCGTGAAAATTGACAACAAAAGCAAAAGGACATTTGCTATGTAAGAACGTCACAGAGTTCAACAACTTCTAGCGTGACTGTCTAACCTAAATATAAATTGTTTCAGATACTATTATTTAGAAGCGTACAATGGTAATTCTGGTGAGTTAAGGCTAAATATTACACGCGTCTTTCAGTGTTGTTTTTATACGCCCGTTTGGCGCTGTCTGTATATAATATATCTAACTCAAGCTCTGCTAGGTGGATTCTTCTCAAATTTAACCATAATGCTTATTTGGACATGCTGTAGCACGTCTAGTCCCGGAAGATATACTGAAGGTCAATTGGACGTTGAATTTGCATTAAGCATTTGCATTTGCATCCGTCTGTAACATTTCTAACTCAAGATCTGTTTGGTTGATCCTTCTCATACTTCACAACACTGTTTATCTGGACATGCTACAGTAGCATGGGTGTGTCGCGATGTATATCCAAGGTCAACGTCGCACATTTGGACTTTGACATAAAGCTTCAAATCTTAATGCACTAGTTCAACAGAACAGGCCACACCTATAGGCAAGAGTACATAACCCTGTCAATCATTTTGACAGATCTATGAACCTTTTTAACGTAGAATGTTTGGTTATGGTTTTTGTTAAAGTCCATTTTTTTACATAACCCTTTGATATAAAGCTTTGAAAAACAGGAACACATGTTCACCATCACAAGCGTCATCTGTAGGCAAAAGTAAATAACTCTGCCAAGCATTTTGACCGAATTATGTACCTTTTTAATGTAAAACTTTGGGTAAGGATTTTGTTAAAGGCCACTTATTTGAATAAACCATTGAGATAAAGTGAAACTTGGAACACCTGTCTACCATCACAAGCCCCATCTTCAAAAAGTAACGTATATAGAATGGCGCTGTCTGTCCGTCTGACAGAAACATCTCTAGCTCAAATTCTGCTTTGTGGATCATTCTCAAATTACTCCACAATGTTTATTTGGACATGTTACAGTATTATTGCTGTGTACCGGAAAGTATATCCAAGGTCAAGGTCACATAACTGGTTTCCGAATTTGCGTTTAGCAAAAAGGTTGACCTCAGTTTATTTTGATCAAGGCATCGACGGTCGTATATTGTGCTTACTCTTGTTAACTTTTTACACCGTGAGTATTCATGAAATAAATTATGCAATCATCAATTCTAAATAATTGGATTTGTATATTGACATATGAAAACAGTATCTTTGGTCACAACAGAAAATGTAGAATCTGATATATATTATATCATCAGCAAACACAGCATATCTTGATCAGACGGCTTTTAAAGGGACCTTCTGATTTTAACGCTTTTCAAAAATTGGACGCGGATCATACGGACCCTATGGATGCGATACTGATCATTACGGATAAAACGGATTGATACGGATTGGCCATACGCAGATTCGGTATGTGATGCCTAGGTCACAGGTTCACGGAACATCTCTCACGGATGATCCCAGAAATGCCAATTTCCGCAGTGTGATACGGATGCACACAATGGTGTGACAACGGGCTTTGTCGGTCACGCATTCACGAATTTTACACCGGATTAGCTGCGAATAGGACCCGGCATCATTCTTGGCAATCTCTGCTACGGGAAGCTACGGACCAATACAGATTGTCACGAATGATGCCGGATGGTATCCGTAGCTAATCCGGCGTCAAATCTGTAAATGTTGTGACCTAGGCATGACTTAGGCAATACGAAACCTATTTGTAAAGCACACTATTATAATTATTCATCCGTATTTGTGTACCAAATCTAGTTCTAATTTCAAAAAGTTTAACACACTTTAAATTTAGTGTACATATCGGTTTTGAAGACAGGTGGTAGCTTAATGTTGGGTGAAAGTCATACAGAAAGTTCCTCTAGGAGTTTTCTCCACGACTTTCACCCTGCATTAAGCAGCCAACTGCCTTAAAGTATTTAAAGTTCTTCTCTATCAGAAGTCCGTTTTAGAGGGGTTTTACTGTACATAGGAGTACTCTTTGCAGCCCAAAACCACAGATATCTACTTTAACACATATTCTGTAACGATCGTTTGTTGTACAACATGCTCTGCTCTATTACCTTTACGTAAAACGAATTATTATATAAGTCGTGTATAGGAATATTCCTGGAAGACACGTTTGGTATTAAACCCCGTGGCATCACTACATATACCAACACCCTTTCCGGCTTTAATATCCCAACAAAGTCAAAGTACATGTACTTCGGACGAGACTATAAACCGATGTCCGTTTAGGCATCTAAATAAACCAGATAAACTCTGTAGATAATAAGAGTAAGGCATCACGCCCGACCTTCTCTGTATCCTCTTCTCTCTCTTTGGGGACGTATATTTAGGCCATAGTGAGCAGAAACTCACGTTAATCAACACAAACAAACAAACCTTAAGTATTCTTCAAGGTACGTCTAATATGCACTGCCTATATTTCTGCGTTATTCAATTGCATTACAATTGCATTACATATGGTAAAAAGGTTTTATTAAATCCGGCTGACACTCAGTCTGAATTTTACAAGAAAACATATTAAACCCTTTACCCATAAATACGTATGTCCAAGTATGTTCAAACACATTAAACTACATCAGACTGCTCCTTGTGGATCTGCTGTTTATTTATGTTATAATAAAGACAATATTCTACAGTTGCTAAATATTCTTGAGTTCATGTGCCATTATAAAATAATCTAATTACTATTCAGGATTACTTTATTTTTTGAATAAATATGTATAGAATAAAGGGTTAAGCGACCACATAGGACAATGCAAGGCGTGTCTTAATGCAGACCATCCGTTATGCAGAAAGTTTCTATGATAACTGTCTGAATTATGTTTTATGCTGCTCAAAGCTACGGCATGCCTTAAGACGAAGCATTTTTGTTTTAAACTTGAAGCTTAACCCATTCCCTTATATGCGATTTTAGATACAATCTCTTTGAATAAATCTACCGAAAAGGAGCATTAACTTCAGAAAAGGAACTTTGTAGAATTTTGTAGTTAGAAATCATTGTGATAAATAGAGCATTTGCTCCTATAGGAGCAAATGCTCTATTTATCACAATGATTTCACAAATTGACTTTTACAGAGTCGTCAAAAGTCGCCAATATGGGGGAATGGTTTAAGACAGTAATCATTGAGAAACGCTTACACTCTGCCATGTGGATCCTAATGCGAAATGTATTATCTGATGTAGACAGATTCTCTTTGAGTTCTCAAATACTAAATCCGTTTTATTCTGTATGATATATTCTATTCAACGAAGTGGTTATGGCGAATATAGAAGATATCCGGGCAGATATGAACGAAACTGTTCACCATTCAACTTCAACATCGTGTAAGGTAAACGCAATCGAATGGAAAGTTGGAAGCTATATAATATTGAAATTTACGCATTTTATCTGGAAAATTGATCACCGTATGCAAATGAATATGGGTTGTATGCAGGTGATCCATCGAAAACAAAAGTAGCAGTGCCAAAAGATAAAATTACAGACACGGTCTTATTGAGTCTGTTCATCAGTAGTAATTAAAAGTGCAACACTACTCACGCCCCCCAAAACAAGCTTAAAAGTGTGTACTAGGTCAGGCAGAAACCCTTGAGTTAAAAACACTGCGAAAACGACCACTTTTGAATAACTCCAAAGTGTCTGGTGTAACCTTGCTGGTTATCAAACTTGACCAAGACAATATGGTCAATACCATTTTTATGAAGTTGGAGACAGGATAAGGGTTTTTTGATTTAGTGAGCAGACAGGGCTAAACAAAAGCCCACTTTTTAACACTTCAAGGGAAGTTACTCCGAAGTTCCTGTTCCCATAATGCTAGTTATTGTATCACTAAACATTTTCATAAGATTTGGTGATGCTTAGAACTTTATGACTTAGAGTGTGGACAGGGCTAATAAAATGGCCAACTTGGTATTATTCAATGGCCATATATTCTGAAAAGTCAAAGTAGTCCTTTTCTATTCAGTACCCAGACTGTTTGATTGTGAACTAAAGGGAAACACACATGATTAAAACTTAAAAGAGAATGCAGGGGTTTCAGACAACCATGTCTGATTGACTAGTTAATGCTATCCCTGTTTTGTACTACATAACTGAAATATTGCACATTGAAACATCATACAAGTAACCCGCTTAGGGTTAGTTTTGAATTGTCAAATAAGTAAGAACTTGATCAGACGCAAAATTATCTGCAAATCACTTTTCTAAAAGTACAACATGGTTAATTCTAGACTAGACTGAATTTTATTATAATTTAGTTTCTGCGACAGACATTTTCGTTTGCTTCAGTTTCCACATACACGCTTTATCTGTCTAATCAGTTCAATGCTGTCTTGCCAACCAAACTACTTGAACAAGTGTCAAACAACTTGGATCAAAATGAGACTCCGAGTGTGTCCCATCTGGATCCAAGATGTTTACAAATTCGTGTTAGGTCGCGAAAAGCAGGATAAGAGTAAACATTCTAATTGCACCACTATACCACTGTGTATTGCTCACGGATATTACATATTGTTTGGTAAAGCTGATACTCCTAAATATACTCCTTAATGTGCATATTACTGATACTAGTAATATAATCCCAAAGACATATGTATGCCGAACGTCTGGGAATCACGGACCCTTGTGCCATAGGAAATGCAATCCTATTTCTGTAATTAGGTTACCGTCTAGAGAGCGATGTTAATCTATTGCCTATTTATCCTTAAATATGGTTACCGGTTGTTCACTATAATTATGCTCAGTTAATACATATGGAAAGACACACAGGGAACGATGTTCAAGATACGTGTACACTACTTCAATAAAGCAAGTTAGTCTAATGTTAATCGAAGCAGCTCTCCTCCTACAAAGGTTACTAACACGAACCATAAAACTGGAAATGTCAAGCCTAGAGCAGCACGGACTCGAGGTAAACAACATATACTAATTACAACCATTTGAAATAAGGCGGCTTTAGGGATGAATAGATTGATTTTAGTGGCGTTTATTTTCCAGCACAAAGACCAATAGAATTTTTAGATTTTCCATCATCATCATCATCATCATAACTGTTACTAGAGTTTACTCGCAATTGTTGGAGTTTAAAACATGCGCTACTGAAACAAGGGGACATAATTTATCTGACTAAATTTACCATATACGTGTATGTCTAAATGTTGATAAAAAAACTGAGAATCGCAATCCTGGACAAAACTTTCTAAGGGGATTCTTCTCCAGCAATACAATACACGGGTCCACACATTTCCTATTCCCAAATTTGAAAACGATATCCGTGGACGTCATTTCTGGTCCGATAAAGAAGTCATGGCGGCAGTAGAGGAGTGGGTTTATGCAAACGACCCTGGTTTCTTCAGTTCTGGACTTAAAGCACTGGAACACCTTTGGACGAAATGTATATTTCTAGACTTCAACTACATGGAAAAAGAACAGATCGATCTCGACCAGAAGTAAGGTAGGCTGGATACATAGTGACTCTCCCTTGTATGTTCTGTAACCTAGCACAGTATATTCATATCTTACTGTATTCCAATTCACATATTATTATTTGAAATTCCATGTCATTTTGTGTTTGTACTAATATGCTATACATCGTAAAGTAAAGTGAGAATTCGATTGGTGTTACTCGTTCGGTTAAAAATATAGTTGTATATAATGTGCTGAGTTCAGGTCAGTTATTATAGGAACTGAGTTAAATAACCTAAACAATGAAAATATATTTGAGTGTGACTAGTAGTTACTCTGGTGTTACTTAAACGGGGATGCACACATTCATATCTAAACAAAACATTTGTATTAATATTCTGAAAGTAGGAGATCATTCGAAAGCAAAAGCTGCCAAGCAAAACGAGACAATTGCAGACCCGGTTTTATTGAGTCTGTTCATGAGAAGTTATGGAACGTGTTACACTACTCATGTCCCCTAGCAGCGGTTTAAGCGGTAGTTTGAATGATTTAAGTCGATTGTTAAAGGTTAACTGCCTGCCACAAGTTGTTAGGGGCGTACAAAAGGAGATACTAATATCATCAAAACTAGTGATCCCGAAAGACCAGTAAAAATAACAACACCGTTGCGATTTTTTACGGCCTCCACACAATCCTTTATCACCTACTGTTGTGAAGTAAATAAGTAGGAGATCCTTAGAAAGCAAAAGCTGCAATGCAAAAAGAAAAAATGCAGAATCGCTTTTATTGAAACTGTAAATGAGCAGTTATGATATTACAACACTACTCACGTCCGCTCGTACCGCTTAAGCCGCAGTTTGAATGATTTATGTCGATTGTTAAAGATTCACTGCGTGCCACAAGTTGTTTGGGATGTACAAAAGGAGGCACGGTATATCACATCATAGACATAGAAACAGAATAGCAACCGTAGATTGAATTGTTTTATTTACATATGGCAAACGTCGAATTACGTATAAACAGGATGACGTAATGCATAAAACGTTAATATGACAATTTGTAAATGAAGTCATGGACATACTGTTCACCGGGTAAACACCTTAGAACAGTTGAAAAACAGACGTTGTATGTGTCGTAAATAAATTAATCTTAAACCGAACTCTTGCAATTTATTTAATAACTTAATTTGAAGTAATACTCAGGAGAATGGTTCATATTTTTGGGTTTATACAAATGACAAAACCATCGATAGTATTTCCTTCAATATGTTAAACTATATCAGTTATATCATACCATATTATATTACAACCTAGCTCCTGCCTTTTATAATAGTTCGTACTTTGAGATGATTTAGCTGTTTGACAATTAACTGTACAACCCTGGAGGAAAGCTTCAATTGTGGACCACGAACTTAAACGGAGGAGCCGATGTAATAAATATAATGCTCGGTGCTTTTGTTTTGAAAATAATTAATATGTAACAAAATGACACTGATACATTGTATAAATAGTTATATTGCACATAATATATATGTTATATATGGTATAATATGTTTCATTAACTCACAATTAAATCTATAAAGGTAATTGTAAATCACTACTACCTATATATTGATTGTCGCTCCATTGCAGGTGTCTTAATCGAGTTGTTAACGTCTCCTGATACAACGTATTAATTTCGAAAGACGATCATGTTCGGAAATTTATTTGATGAAGGCTTTTGTTTTGACAAGGGAAACAACTACGAGCAAATACGTTGCAGTCTAACATAATATTTCAATAAAATGATATATTAAATATTCTAAGGTACATTCACGAATGAATATTGATCGCACACTGGTGCAAATTGACCATGGTCATGCATATAACATACTAATAATAAGATATATTAATTCCTGATTTCAACGTGTAAATTCAATTGCGATTTATGCTTATTATTTATTTTATAAATGAAGCAATTGAACATCGCCATCAAATACCAGGGTACGTGCTTTGTTGGTTTACCCTTTTAAAATGGGTCCATATGGGTAACCATAATTTCTGATACAAGAAACGATTGTAATATTACATTTAAAGCATTGTTATATGATCTAGTATGAAAAACATAAACTGATACCAATATTTAGAATGTAGAAATGGTACTTAGAATTCATTTCTATTAATCATTTGTTTCCATCGTGTGCACGTTCGCAGTATCCTTTACTAGCCTGTAAAAATGTGAGTCTGTAACCTGTAAGATTAGCGCACATCTTCCTCTTACTGTATCATCATCCTCGCACAGTTTTTATTTACTACTGACTTGTAACAACCACACCATTATCAATACATTGAATTGGAATTCTAACGCTCTTTATTTTTTCTCACTCACACAGCCAGCCACTTTGCACACCGTTTGCGTTTCCATAAACACAAGCATTGTTATAAAGAGGAAGTGGAATCGGTAATTGGAATATGCAAACTCCTGATATATTTCCATTTGCTTGAAATAAATAAACGAGTTCTGAAGAACAATGCTGATTTATCAAACATTGGCTTATTATTCAAACTTCACTATTGCATAACTTGCGATTTTAGCGAATAATTGTCAATACGTTATTTCTATTTTTTGTATGGTGAATGTCCATATACAAATATTCGGTGGTGTTTCATTCCAACACTGCGCTTATAGACGTTGATCAATAATGAATTTGCCTTCATGACCACGTCATTTCTAAGTGCATATCTTGTGTCTGTATTAATCTCGTCGCTGGTCTCTGGCGTCGTTCTGTTTAAAATAAGCAATATATAACTATGTCGTCGCGGTTGTTGAAGATTAGTCGGAGAGGGGATACGTTTATTTACACTGTTTGTATTTTAGGGTGGGGATGGAATACGTGTGAGGTTGGGCGCCCATAAACCGGTTTAACCCCCCAGTGACTTTTGTCACTGACCGTTCCAAGGCGGTACTTCCATCTTCCTCCTATTGTATGTTTGTTTTGTCTTTGTGGGTCTCTTGTTGTTTTTATAGTTATGTACATTTGCTGTTTCCTTGTGTTGCTGTTTGTTCTGTATGTGGTGTTTCCTGCATGACTCATTTTGTACTTTTATCTAAATTATTCCGTAAATAACCATTGAACAAACTACAATTGCAGTTGACGCTTAAGATCATTTTGTATTTATATATCGATATCGCTTTGCTAAAGTATATATAGAAATTGTACGAAAATGTCATAGTAGTGATTGAGTACGTTGTCTGTGGACCGACTCAAACTCACTAAATATCCGGTCTCAGTGCCGTACTCGAACGATACAGGCACGGTAATTCACCTTGTATACGGCTGTTTCCATAAAAAGGTTGGGTTTCAAAAGTGATTGATTACGATGAGGTATTTACCGTGTCGAAGTGAACATGTTTAGTCCAATGCTCATTCTATTTGGAAAAAAAACTAATTTTTGATATAATTGACAAACGCATTTCTTTTTATAGCTCTAATAAACACCTTCTTCCATCTACACCTAGAATTTCATTTAGACATCTTAAAAAGAGTTTACAGAATTTCCATTCAAAATACGTTTTTGTTCCTGCTGATAAGGCATCGAATAATGTGATTATTATTTGACGATTGCATTGTTTCGATGTCTTGAAGCAGGAAATTATTAATACCAAGTCATACATTTCGGTTACTACTGACAAAAAGACCATCGTTTCAGACCATGTCAAAAAGTGCGAAGAACTTGGAACCGATATCAAAATTACACAACATAAACTTCCTACAATGTATTGGTTACCAAAACTACAAAAAAACATATAAAGCACGTTTCATCGCAAATTCTAGCTCATGTACAACTGCTAAATTGTCTATACTTTTGACTTTTTGTTTAGCGAAGGTAAAAGAACATGTAAAATTCTACGGTGATAAGACTTATGAAAATTCTGGAATAAATCTCTTCTGGTCTTTTCAGAAGTCTTAAACAAACTGGTAACAAACAAAGGGTATCTTGCATCAATTGTAAGCACTTACTAACTTAATCCAGAAAGTATTTGCCCGGGAAAAACATCATTCCTGGCATGTAATGATGAAAAAACTTTCTTTACTGACGAGCAAATGACATTTTACACCAATTGGACTTGCTCAGAAGTTTGCGAATCACTAACCTTTCTTTTGGATAACATATTTATACGTTATGGGAATGCTATATACCGTCAGGTAATTGGTATTCCTATCGGTACGAATTGTGCACCACTTGTCGCAGATTTGTTTTTGTACTGCTATGAGAGAGAGTTCATGTAACGTTTGAATCCACAATCACAAGAAGATGTTATAAAATCCTTGAATGAAACCTCACGATAGTTGGATGATATTTTTAACTTAGATAACCCTTTCTTTGATGCTTTGATTCCTACATTTTATCGTAAAGAACTCAAATTGAATAAAGCTAACCCGTCCGACAATTATGCAGCTTTTCTTTATCTAGACCATAAAATTGATAATGGAATGATTTCTTCTAAAATATATGACAAAAGAGATGATTTTGATTTTAATATTGTAAATTTCCCTCATCTTGACGGAGATGTTCCCCGTGCCCCATCTTACGGGGTTTATATATCTCATCTTATTCGTATTGCTATAGCTAGTTCATCTATTGACGATTTTAACAGTCGAAATCTCATTTTAACTGAAAAGCTGGTTAATCAAGGATATAGATACCATAAACTAAGAAAAACTTTCTCTAAATTTTACTATCAAAATCTCACACTTATTGGCAAATACCAATGTAATCTCAAGGCGCTTCTGCGACACGGTATTTCACATCCTGAATTTTATGGTGATGTGATTTACAAACTTTGTAAAATTATTGGACATACCCATTTTCTCACTTTTTTCATCAAATATGTTAAAAAATCATTAAAAAGGGATATGATCCTATAGTACTACAACATACTGCATGTTTGGTTGTGAACCCTTTTACAGTTGGCAATCACGCTGGCCTCTTTGCCTGTACGCCTACAGGAAAGGTTTAGTACTCTGTGAAGACGACCTCTTAAATCCAGAAACGGAAGGAGAGCGTCGGACATCTATACTATTTCGTTTTTGCCGTACCCTTTATTACATTTCTACAGTTACTCTGTTTGTAGCACAATCAATGAGTACACTAGCGATAGGTGGATACAGTTTGTTCACTTAAATGTTTTCGTTATAAATCCACTTTACCACTGCATTTACCATAGCGGTTGTTGTAGATGAGCCGGAGAGGGGATACGTTTATTAAACTGTTTGTCTTATAGGGTGGGGATGGAATAAGTGTGAAGTCGGGCGCAAAAAACAGGTTTAACCCCCCCCCCCCCCAGTGTCTTTGTGCGTCTCCTGATGTTATAGTTATGTACATTTGCTGTTTCCTTGTGTTGCTGTTCGGGCGGCTGTTTGTTCTGTATGTGGTGTTTCCTGCATGACTCAATTTTGCACTTTTAGTTAAAATACTACATTCATTAATGGCTTACTATGATAAATTTAAAGAAACAGCCTCATATATAACTGCAAATTCCTATTAGCTGACAATTGAAGTTGGTATCGAATGGTTTATCAATGGACAAGTAAATGCAATAATAAAAACCTGTGCTGCATATATAAACGCAATAAACGTAACGAATTTTTTGTTACGGTAAGAAATATATTAGAGGCAATGTGTTTCTCAACTTAATGACAATCTGTCTATATGTCACGCTATTGAATTTTTTATTTCTAGTTAAAAGAATCACAAAAACCCTTACGTTATTCCAGAAATGTCATTCGATATTCCACCCAACATGGCAATTATATGGAACTGTTACAACGTTGTGAATAACTGCTGATGTATTCGTATATCAACCATGCCACGGAAGCCAACTTATCAAACGTGTATATGTGTTAACGTGGAAACACAATCTGATAATATGATACGACCGTGAGCACATGATACACAATACTTGTATCAAATGACTTGTTTGCATCACGATTTAATTACAAATACATCAGATACGGTCATGAAATCCTGCTGATGAAACTCAGAACGTAAGTCACTTGGCGAGGCTCTGATATTATGACATATTTATTACCGTGATAATATCAGTTTCAGTTTCATCAAAGTCACCACTTGTTTCTACATTTCCTAAAATCGTAAATATATTTTTTCAAACTGAACCTTCGAGATCCCCTTTTCATGCACATGCTTGTGTACAGGGTTGCTCGTTGTTTTAGCAAACACAGTACTTGTGCACAGATCTGGACAATAGCAAACAAAGTCACTTAGAAGTTCAGGTGGGGCTATAGCCTGAGCCATGAGCAGTGGTGGTTAGAGCCACGAATTTTTTTTATCTCAAATGCATCCGAAGTTCAAGTATAGAAAAGTGTTCCAGCAAAGTCAACATAGGAATGAGTGAGGACTTATGCATACAGCGTTGTAAATCGAGAATGAGGCAGTTAATGGTTGGTGAAAGTCCTTGGCCTGGCTAGCTTGTGCCTAGCCTTTGCAATGTTTTAACCCTGTTCAGTGAGGTACAGTCATGATAACCGTACAACAGACAAGCAAGCATAACTGATGCTTGTTTAGTTTCAGGAGACAGGCACTGTTCTATTCCAAGGTCTCAAGGTGGGGCTAGTTAATTTGCTGTTCGTTGCAGAACCTGAAATGTCCTTTTCTTCCCTATCCCGCGAAATGAAAAACTTATCAGTATCAGGACTGAAGACTGCAATTGGCTGTATGCCTAATGATGCAGCATGTGCAACATGTGGAATAGTTATACTGTCTGCTTCCACATGATTTGAGTTTAGTGCATATTCATACCCCACATATGGGGCGGTTACCTTCAAGGCTACTTCCCTAAAACCACCAGTCACAGCATTGTTATCAAGCAGACGGTGACAATGTGCTGCTAAGTACCTGGCATACAACTTTTACAGCTCATTAACTTTTTGTACTTGCCAACACTTTTTTCTGGTCTCCAATCAACATGTTTGATTGTAGTGAAACTGGTTCTGAAACAAAGATACTTTCTCCACGCTTGTGTTTGGTTTGAGTTTTGAGACTGCCTTCTGTCAAAACAACATGTGCCTGTTGTGACTGTGTCAAAATGTATTGCCAAACTGACAAATATTCTGAAAAGGGGTGATCCTTTAAATGCAAAAGTAGAAATGCAGAAAGAGACAATTGCAGACTCGGTTTTAATGAGTCTGTTCATGAGTAGGAATTAAAGGTGCAAGCAACGGCCTAAGTTGTATTCAATTTTCGAAACTAATAACATCCAAAGTAATGATCCCAAAGGACCAGAAAATATAAAATATAATTTGGTATGTTATTTTTCTCCACACTTGGGTTGAAGCATCTGGACCACAGCCATTGCATCAAAAACCATAGTCACTGAAAATGGAAGCATCCATATCGTAATTGTTGGAGTTCAACAAGCTTTCAAGTATTTCAACACAATCTGACTTTTGTGTTGCCATGAAATAATCATTGTCTGTGAACAGACTCAATGGATCATGTGAATTGTCAAGGGAAACACACTCCCTAATGGAACTTTCTTCATTGCATTTATTGCAAGTATCAGGTAGATTTCTGCGCCATAAACAGGAAGATTGCCTGATTTCATGCGACTATTTGGATTATTGCTCTTGTGTGAGGATTTAAGATCTCCTGAAGAACAACTTTGTATCCTTTTCACCTTATTGTACCCCAATAATCTCACTCACAAATGGCCTGGATTTTCCTGATGTGGACATTACATACTTGGCAGCCACTGGTCTTGCAAGAAACCTAAGGCGAGTCGATGCAGGTATTGGGAGTAATGCTAAATATACCCCGATGATTTCAGAGCTTTAAAATCTGCGAATTCTAGGATACACGAGTCCAATTTGTTCAAATTTCTCAACTATCTGATCTTGGAGCCTCTTGTTCTAAAGAAACAAGTATGGCACGCATCTAGAATATACCGTTCGGTTTGAAGAGAACAGAAAGGGCAACAACTCATCTTTTGCAGAGGCCATGCCTGGAATATGTCAAATAAAATTTCATTGGCAAGATTCCCTACCTTCCGACCTTAATGATCGTATGAGTGGGATACTATCTGACTATCTGACAAAATACCTTGAACTTCAGCTTCATTCTTGAAAAACGTCATCATCTGCCTGCTGCAACGTTTTAAGCAATTTCGAAGGAATTTGTTAATTATCATTAGCCAATCTTATGGACTGTTGAAATAATATTTGGTTCAAAACGTCATGGACCATGATAAGACCACTTAAAACCTGTCAAAGGCTTTAACTAAAAGAATGTGTTTGGCAGCAACTTGTGCAAAAACATCAGACTTTACTAGCATCTGCTTCAGACCTGCATTTCCATATACATATTCTATCCCACCAAATACAGAGATCATAAAATGCATACCCTTAAGGATAGACACATACAAACCCCCTTGGATATGCCCATACAATCTCTAATGCAAAAATTTACAGCTATAAAATTGGTGAACAAATTCTTATGGTACACAGTTTTGATTTCCGATAGCTCAACTGTTTTAGCTTTACATGTCAGAGAGTCACAAATTTTATTATATTGTTGTTGTTGTTTGTTTTTTTTGGGGGGGGGGGGGGTAAAATAGTTTTTCCCCCTTATTTAAAACTTGTTTTAGCTATAAGATGGGTGAGCAAATTTTATCTTGCAAGTTTTATGGTACACAGTTTTGATTTCCAGTAACTCAACTTGTTTAGCTTACATGTTAGAGTCACAATCGTTATCATGTTTATGCCCCCGTTTACGATAGTCAAGGGAGCATTATTTTTTGCACATGTCCGTCCGTCTGTCTGTCCATCCGTCCGTCTGTCTGTGCGTGTGTCACGCTTTTAGGTGCAGTTGGTTGTCACAGTGTTTCAAGTGTTATAAGTCAGTAATTTCTACACTTATACGCATGAAACTTCACATACACATCAAGTACCATCTGTGCTATCATTTGGCACCCCAGGTCGAGGTCAAATGACTTGGAAATTTTACGTGCAGTTGGTTGTCACATTTACGTGCAGGTTTTTGTCACAGTCTTATATCTCCCTAACCACTGTAGTTATTGCCATGGAATTGCATATACACATTAAACACCATCCATACTTTCATTGCACACCCAACACTTGCTGCCCGCAAGCCCAAGGTCAAGATCAAATGACTAGGAAATTTAACATGCAGTTGGATGTCACAGTTTTTTCATCGTCTTATAATCTCCCTAACTATTGTAGCTATTAGCATTGAATTGCATATACATATTAAATACCATCCATACTTTCATTACCCACCCGACCCATGCTGCCCGCAAGCCCAATGTCAAGGTCAAGTGTTTTAGGAATTTCACATGCAGTTGGTTGTCACAGTTTTTTCATCATATTCTATCTCACTAACCGCTATAGCTATTGGCATGGATTTGCATATACACATTCAACACCATCCATACTTTCATTACACACCCGGTCCATGCTTCCCGCAAGCCCAAAGTCAAGGTCAAATGACTATGCTATGTTTTACATGTTGTCCTGTGTTCACCGTCGTCTATGTTGTGGGTAAGTCCAGCGGGGATACCTTTATTTACAATATTTGTAAAGCTAGGGTGACTTTGAGAGAAGTGTGAGGTTAGGACGTCCGTAAACCGGTTTAAACCCCCAGTGGTGTTTTTGCTGCTGACCGTGCCAAGGCGGTACTCTCTTTGTCACCCTTCCTTTTGTTTGCATTGCGTCTTTGTGCTTGTGGTTTGTTCATGTTGTGGAACGTTTGTCCCTGGTTCTTGTGTGTCTTTTGGTGTTTTCTGTGTTCATTTCGTGTGTGTGTGTGTGCGTGTGCGTTTGGGTGTGTGGTTGTGTGTGTGTGTGTCATGCTGTCTATCGGTGTTTTGGTGGTGGTTGCGTCTTGCATGTGGCTTTGCCTGCTTGACTTTATTACTTTTCCAATTAGGAATTTTACGTGCAGCTAGGCAAGCACCCACACGGGGGCATCACTGTGTCTTACAGACACAATTTTCTATTTTTGTTTTGGGGGTGGGGGGGGGGTTAAATAATTTTTTATTCCCTTTTATTTAAAACTCTTGTTACAGAAACAACATTATTTCAGTTTCCTTTGTTTTTTGGGCTCTTTTTGGCTCTTGTATTCTATGCGATTTCTTACCTGAAATCGAGGAGACCTATTCAACGAGGAACATTACATTAACACCGGATTTATTTTGATTACTGATACAAACTTTCAATACAATAATTGGGAAATACTACATAATAATATTCAAGACTTACAGAACACATGAGAAGGTGGAAATTACAGCATAATTGATTATTACATATGTTTTTCTTAATTTATTCCTCATGGTGCGAGAGGTTTGGCATATTCGGCATATTTAACTTTGTTTATAATGTAGTCAGTTCTTTTTTTTAACATGTTTTGCTGAATCAGCTTGTCACTACAAATGAAAATATCGAAATGCGTAAAACATATTGCAAAGAAATCTTACTAATTCTGTAAAATGTGTTGTATGCCAGTTGTTTTTGGTTTAAAACGCATTAAAAATTTTATGAAGAAAGGTTATGACCCTATTATATTGCAACACACTGTATGTTTGGTTATCGACCGCTTTACAGTCGGTCGCTACGCTTTCCTCTTTGCTTTCACCATGACAGGCCGAGGGTAGTACTATATGATGGTATTCTCTTAAACCCAGAAATGGGATGAGCTTACCAGACTCATGTATTACCTTTTCTCTGTCGTGTCCTTAACGGCTTCCCTGCAGTTGCTCTGACTTCAGCAAAGTCATTGAGTACATATTTGACGGACTTTCACAGTTGTTATGTTATGTTTTACATTTTGTACTGTGATTACTCTTCTATGTTGTGGGGAAGTCCGGCGGGGATACCTTTATTTACAATGTTTGTTTAGCTAGGGTGACTTTGAGATAAGGGTGAGGTTAGGACGTCCGTAAACCGGTTTAACCCCCCCAGTGGTGATTTTGCTACTGACCGTGCCAAGGCGGTTCTCTCTTTGTCACCCTTACTTTTGTTTGTCTTGTGTCTTTGTGCTTGTGGTTTGTGTATGTTTGTCTCTGGTGCTTGTGTATTTGTTGTGTTTTCTGTGTTCTTCTCGTGTGTTTCCGTGTGTTTGGTTGCGCGTGTGTGTGACATGCTGTCTATTGATGTGTTGGTGGTGGTCGCGTCTTGTATGTGACTTTCTACTGTATGTGTGTATGAGTATAAATTGCTATGCTTTCCGTAGGTGTTTTGGTGATGGTAGCGTTTTGTGTGTGGATTTTCCTGCTTGACTTTACTACTTTTTCATTAATCAAGTTGAATTTCCCTCTTGCAAACTTGCATAGGTGTGTATGAAAAAGTAATCTCAGCAAATTTTCCCTTTATAGATTTATTCATCAATGCATTAATATATGTTATGTCATTTCTATTATACTAATCATTTAGTATAATGAATGTTACTCTATATTTACCTTAATAATGCTTGGTTTCTTCTTCAGATAATTCTGCAACTGCTGGATAAATAATAAATCTACCTTGCCGCCTTTGCTGACTGGCTTTATTTATACGCTTGTTTAGGTGGTCATTTTGGATTAAACAGCCTATCATCATTTATAATATATTGTTTAATATTACCAATCTAAGAACCCTTGTTAAAGTTAAAACAGTTAAAATAGTTTGCTACATTGCTTCTCCGAGTAATCTTATGCAAAAAGGGTATGTAATGTTTTTTGGCAAATTTATCAGGCCACTACCTTTATCATGGATAAAATATTGGACTGCTTTTTCTGATTGGAAGCTATTTTAATGAAATTCACCAACTTAAAACACCTTCAGGAGCATTTCCGTTATCATTTGAAATCTCAAGTCAGAACTGTCAAGGCTAAAAGCATGACTTTGACATTGACTGCAAATGTACTTAAGATTAGTGAAGTATGGAAGTATTTGTTATTAACTACCATATTAAGCATTATGTTTTGCACTATCTCTATCACTCAAGTAACTACAAATCCTGTTTTAACCAGGGGTGTAGGCTTAAGAATCGGCGGTCTTCTTGGACGCCATCTTTGATTTTTCAGCTCGCTACTATTTATGCCAATTTATGCCGGTCGTCCTTTAAAGTTCAAACCTTCCTGAACATTTCGGTATCTAAATAATAACTTAAACTTACACTCTGTGTCTTCCGTTCAGATTCCTCACAACCTGGCTAATTTCCAATCACTACAGCCGTCAGTTTGTATTAAACCTCTAAAATTGTCTTCTGCTTCATCTTTTCATGTTCCCTCTTCGGCTATTAGTAACATTTTTCATAATGGACCTAAAATCGTTTTGTCTCCTTTAAAGCAATCTATCATTCGTTATAGTAAAGTCCATCTAAATTCACATTATTTGAACAAAAGACATAGGGTGTATCCAATAATTACTAAGTGCAATAGTAAGAGGTGTATGTGTTGCAATTTCATTTCTACTAGATCAACAATTAAATCTCTTGTTAATGGTAGAGTGTTTAGTGTGAAGATTAATTCTGATTTAGACTGAAACTCATCTAATATTATATATGTTCTTACATGAAATGCGCCACGTTGTGGCATTCAATATGTAGGTCAGACAGGACGTTCTTTAAAAACTAGGTTTCGTGAACACAGTTACCATTGCCGGATCAAAAAAGTACGCAATTTTCTTTACCAGCATTTTCGTCATACAGGACATTCTTTCAAATATGTTTCGGTTCAACCAGTAGAACAAATTTATTATGATTCTAAAACTACTGGTAGTTTAAAATCTAAAGCTCGTTTCATCACAGAGCTAGACTGGATAAAGAAATTACAAACACCTTTTCCTTTAGGCCTTAATGATAACATTTTCCAAAGCGGCAATATTTCTAAAGATCCAAGTATCGACATTTTCTCTATATTTTCTATTCGAAAACGTAAAAGTAGATCACATGGCAGACGTAGAAATGGTAATATTAAGCGTAAATTACGTCGTAATATGTCTATTCATGATTTACATACTATTCTAAAACAAACTGGTAAACATTCTATGCTATCTTGTTTATCGTCTTTACCCTTTTCCTGTCTTAAGTCAATAGACGAAGAGGCTGATAAAATCTATATGCGTACAGATCCGTTAATTAATACTGCCTCACTTATACAAAGTTACACACAGCATGTTCTTCGTCCACGTATTGATAAAGAATCTGAACATAAAAGACATTTTCTGAAACTTCAGTTCCTAAATAAAGGTATCGATTTTATTGATATTCAAAGTATATTTTGTGATAAGAATGTAATCGATGCTATTCCCAAATATTTCATCAACTCTGAATCACCTATCATCTGTTATAAATATAATAAACCTATTAGAAATGTTATTTTGAACTACAATAAAATTGTCTCTGACTTAAATATTGATGTTAATACCCCTATTTCTTGAGATTGTAGCATTTCTAGCTTTTGCTATAAACCAGTTGGTCATGTCATTACTGGTAATTTTGATATCATTAAGGATAAACGTCTCAGGACCCTCCTAACTAAAGGACCTAAATATAGATTACCTTCCCTTATTGATTTTGACGCTTGTCGAACTCATATTGCGGAAGCTATTCAAGAATTCTGCATGAAATGGTGTCGACGAGAACATGCTGATGTTAATGCCCTTTCGGATTGGAAGAAATGTATTTTCGATATTATTGATACACGAATAACTTTTTACAAATCAAATAACCATCTTTTACCACCTCGACCTAGAGTTACATTTCGCTACTTGAAGAAAAACATTTCTAATTTTCATTCAGATTATGTTCTTGTTCCTGCTGACAAGGCATCAAACAATGTAATCATTATTTGAAGATTGTATTATGTTGATGTTTTAAAGAAGGAGCTAACTGATTCAAAAACTTATATAACAGTTCAAACACCTGAAAAAGATATAGTCTCGGAACATGTAAAAATGTGCAATGATTTTAAGTCTGGTCCTAACATAAAACAACATAAACTTTCTACTTTGTACTGGATTCCGAAACTACATAAAAACCCTTATAAGTCGCGTTTTATTGCCAACTCTAGCTGTTGTACCACTACTAAATTATCTATACTTTTGACGTCCTGTCTTACTACGATCAAAGAACATGTTAAACGCTACTGTGATAAAATATATGAAAATTCTGGTATTAATGTTTTTTGGTCCATAAAAAATTCAAATGATGTTTTAAAAAAACTTGAAAATGAACAGTATAACATTTCTTTACTGAGCTCTTATGATTTCTCTACACTCTATACTACTCTACCTCACCATCTTATAAAGGATAGACTTATTAAATTAATAGAAAAAACCTTTGCCAGAGAAAACAAAATGTTCATTGCTTGTAATGTTCAACGTTCATTCTTTTCGAATTCAGAAGTTGAACATTACACAATGTGGACTTGCCTTGATGTTTGTAGATCTCTTACCTTTCTTTTAGATAATATATTTGTGCGTTATGGAGATACCATATATCGTCAAGTTGTTGGTATACCCATGGGTACAAATTGTGCCCCTCTTGTTGCAGATTTGTTTTTGTATTGCTACGAGAGGGATTTTATGCTTAGCTTAAAACCTGATACACAGACCGATATTGTTAATGCTTTTAATAAAACTTCAAGGTATTTAGACGATATTTTGAATTTAGATAATCCTTATTTTGATACTATGGTTTCTTCAATCTACCCAAAAGAACTGTCTTTAAACAAAGCTAATCAATCTGACATTAATGCTTCATTTCTAGATTTGAATCTTTCAATTACAAATGATAAAGTTTCGTCCAAAGTATACGATAAAAGAGAAGATTTTAATTTTAAAATTGTTAATTATCCTTTTCTAGATGGGGATGTGCCACGTTCTACATCTTATGGTGTTTATATTTCTCAACTTATTAGGTTTGCCCGAGCCTGTTCTTTGCTTGAAGATTTTAACAGACGTAATCTAGTTATAACTGATAAACTTCTTAAGCAAGGTTACAGATATCACAAACTTCGGAAAACCTTTTCTAAATTTTATTATCGAAATTTACCTCTCATTAGTAAATATAATTGCAATCTACGGACGTTACTGCGACAAGGCATTTCTCAACCAGAATTTTATGGGGATGTTATCTACAAACTTAGGAAAATTCGGGGTCATATCCATTTTCATGATTTGTTTATAAAACGCATTAAAAAATTTAAAAAGAAAGGTTATGATCCTATTATATTGCAACACACTGCATGTTTGGTTATCGACCCTTTTACAGTCGGTAGCTACGCTTCCCTCTTTGCTTGCGCGATGACAGGCCGAGGGTAGTACTCTATGATGGTATACTCTTAAACTTGGATACAGGAGGAGCTTACCAGACTCATGTATTATTTTTTCCCTGTCGTGCCCTTAACGGCTTACCTGCAGGTGCTCTGACTTCAGCAAAGTCATTGAGTACATATTTGACGGATTGTCACAGTTATTATGCTATGTTTTACATGTTGTCCTGTGTTCACCGTCGTCTATGTTGTGGGTAAGTCCAGCGGGGATACCTTTATTTACAATATTTGTAAAGCTAGGGTGACTTTGAGAGAAGTGTGAGGTTAGGACGTCCGTAAACCGGTTTAAACCCCCAGTGGTGTTTTTGCTGCTGACCGTGCCAAGGCGGTACTCTCTTTGTCACCCTTCCTTTTGTTTGCCTTGCGTCTTTGTGCTTGTGGTTTGTTCATGTTGTGGAACGTTTGTCCCTGGTTCTTGTGTGTCTTTTGGTGTTTTCTGTGTTCATTTCGTGTGTGTGTGTGCGTGTGCGTTTGGGTGTGTGGTTGTGTGTGTGTGTGTGTCATGCTGTCTATCGGTGTTTTGGTGGTGGTTGCGTCTTGCATGTGGCTTTGCCTGCTTGACTTTACTACTTTTCCATTTATTGCAAATTGTGTTCGGGTTATCCCTGTTTCTAATCCTGATTGTCACCCTACCATTGGTTCTTATTATGCATACGGTCAACAATTTGTTCGCTCAATAATATTCAATATACATTCCATGCATGCTGAAAAGTCCACAACTAAAACAGGTCAGACTTACAGTGGGTAACAATAGTATAAGTTAATGAAAGCGTGACTCGTGTAGAAGCGCTCTTATCAGGATTAACTCTGTTTCAAAAGAGCATTAGAGCCTCGTTTCCCCTAATCATTGGTTAAGACGTTATTGCAATGCATACAACAACACTCTGGCGGCTTCAGCGATCCACATTTCAGTGTTACCATTAACACCTTATAGTAGGGTTCATTAAATATTTTCATCGAATTCTGCAGTGGAAATTTGACCAAGTTGGGACACCTTTTATACCGATTACGCCTTTTTGCGAATAATAATTGACCGAATGTCGAGTTTATCGGAGTCTTATCTGAACCCAAGGTGTTTGAACTATTTTTAGGTGGCGGATAGTGTAATAATGGTTTAAACACATCATTATTCTGACCTAATGTCCTACATCAGTTAATCCCAGTTATCATCAAATAATACATTACATACTTAGTGTTTACGAATGGTTCAATATATTGGATCCTGATGAGACGGAGTTCATATGGACCCGAACTGTAATCATATGCTACCCCGATGTCGAAAAGTGGGATAATGGCTACACGTTTTCTAGAAATCATTCTAATAGTCGTCAAATGTACATAGATGTATCTTTTATATTGCCTTCAACTACACTGATGCCAGTGTACTTCTCCGATCTTACAATCTGAAAAGTTCATCAAATTGGCTGACAGCTGATTCTGAATTCTAAATTGTGCAACGTTCGGTTTTAACAGTCGAAATCTCATTTTAACTAAAAAGCTGCTTAAGCAAGGATATAGATACCATAAACTAAGAAAAACTTCTCTAAATTGTACTATCGAAATCTCTCACTTATTGGCAAGTACCAATGTAACTCAAGGCACTTCTGTGACACGGTATTTCACATCCTGACTTTTATGGTGATTTGATTTACAACCTTCGTAAAAGTATTGGACATACCCATTTTCTCACTTTGTTCATCAACTATGTTAAAAACTCATTAAAAGGGATATGATCATATAGTACTACAACATACTGCATATTTGGTTGTCAACCCTTTTACAGTTGGCAATCACGCTGGTCTCTGCATGTACGCCGACAAGAAAGGTTTAGTACTCTATGAAGGCGACCTCTTAAATCCAGAAACGGAAGGAGGACGTCGGGTATCTGTACTATTTCGTTTTTGTCTTACCCTTTGTTACTTTTCTACAGTTACTCTGTTTGCAGCTCAATCATTGAGTACACTAGCGATAGGTGGATACAGTTTGTTCACTTAACTGTTTTCGTTATACATGCACTTTACCACTGTATTTGTCGTCGCGGTTGTTGTAGATTAGCCGGAGAGGAGATGCGTTTATTTACACTCTTTGTCTTATAGGGTGGGGATGGAATAAGTGTGAGGTTGGGCGCCCATAAACCGGTTTAATCCCCCAGTGACTTTTGTCACTGACCGTTCCAAGGTGGTACTTCCATCTTTCCCCTATTGTATGTTTGTTTTGTCTTTGTGCGTCTCTTTATGTTTTTATAGGTATGTACATTTGTTGTTTCCTTGTGTTGCTGTTCGGGCGAATGTTTGTTCTGTATGTGGTATTTTCTGCATGACTCATGTTTGTACTTTTACTAGTTCATTATTGTCCGAAACCAACAGCTATTAGAGACAAAACTATTTTCTGTCCGATAGGAACAGGCTGTCCACACCTGTCTTGATATCTAAAATGATATGAATCACTCGTGATATATACAGTTTATAAGCAACTTCTTGAGGAACTGTCATACAATTAGACCCTAAATGCAGGAAACATAAAAGGTATCAACATGCTGCACAACCGTGTCAAACCGGTATCTATAAATGCAGTATGGTTAAAGTCAGAACACTTAAACATTTTGTTGACTACTTGCATAGTTATACATGTTGCTCGGCTAATTCGAAGCAATTGTGATTAGTTTCTAAAACTACTTTACCGGAGGACATTTATGTGAACTTTTTGAGAACCTGATAACCGGTTTAAACCCCCATTGACACTTGTCATTGACCGTTCCAAGGCGGTACTTTTATCGTCTCCCTCTATGGTGTTTATGTCTGTGTGTGGATCATTATCCCTATTGATAGTCATATACACTTGCTGTTCTTTTCGTCTTCTTTCTTTGGTGCTTTTCTAGCGACTGCGTGTTTTGTATGTGGTGTTACCTGCATGACCCATATATTTGCTTTTATTTACCTAGTGTAAGCCTTGTCGCCTGTTGGATACATACACGCTCTTTATTAGGTAAATATAACCAGTGTTCTTGACAGAATGGATCATGACGATACCCCAAAAGTATACATCAATACAAAACGGACCGCCATTTTTGCCGCATCTAGTTGTAGAGACCCCCGACATATCTTAATATAACATTACACTTGGACTGCGATATCTTAATAGGACTTTACAAATTAGATTCACACAAAAGATGTCGAGTTATCCGCTTTCTACTCTGAATAATTTAACAACTTAATACAGGTCAAAGGTAATACTGAAAGCTCCTGCAGGGGCTTTCCTCATTATTTTAGACCTGTATTAAGCTGTCACATGTGTTTGTAAATATATGTTGCGATATATTTTAGAGCAATTCTGTATTGAAAATTCTTTAAGGACTGAACTTTTAGTTTGATTTATCCCGATGTTCGAGTTATCCGAGTTCAACTGTTTTTCGTATGTAAACGTATCGAATGTCGTATATAAATAACACTTGGCGAAACAGTGCGTCGTTTGGAGTGTATATGGTACGTTTGGTTATACCGTACGTATAGTTTGCGTCCAGGAAGATCAATCGTTTGAATGATTTCAAGAACATACACAGAGTATACACATTCTTTTCTTAACAACTTCTTGTCTCTGAGTTTAGTCATACTAATTACGCACGCAATGGCAACCAGTGGTTGAAGAAACATTGCATTTTCTACTGACTGGAAAAGTGTTCTGCTTTAATGAGAAATATAATAATTTATTACAGGTAATGGCTAACAACTTATCTCGATCTCTTAGTTGTTTTTCAACAACAAGTAATAGTATTAGGCATGTCGCTTGTATACTGTTTAAATCCAGCGATCATGACAAGTGTGTCTCCGTTAGCCACATGTTTGTCTGCTACATAACTTGACAACTATTAGGTGTGGTGTCTTTATACTTCGTAGAAATATTTGTCATGTCTAGTAAATGACCCCTGTTGAGTTTTAGGTCAGTCGGTCTAAGGCCAAGGTCAAAGTGACCTTCAACTCAAAACATTTTCAGCTCAATAACTTTATAAGTATTAGGTGTGTTGTCTTCATACGTATTAGGAGGGTAGGTCATGGCTTGAAAATGAACCCTATTGATTAAGAGGTCAGTCGGTCAAAAGTCAAGGTAATGATGACCTTCAACTCAAACATTTTGTCCGCTCTATAACTTGATAAGTATTATGTGTGATGTCTTCATATTTAGTAGAGAGGCTGGTTATCGTCAGTAGACAATCACTGTTGAATTTGAGGTCAGTCAGCTTAAGGTCAATGTCACAGTGAAGTGACCTTCACTCCAAAACATCGCTGCTCAATAACTTGATAACTATTTGGTGTATTGTCCACACATTGTAGGAAGGTTAGTCATGTCCAGTAGATAACCCCTATTGATTTTGAGGTCAGTCGGTAAAAGGTCAACGTCACAGTGACTTACATCTCACAAATCTTATCTGCTAAATTAATAATTATATGGTGTGCTGTCTTCAAACTTAGTAGACTCATGTATTACTGTCGTGCCCTTAACGGCTTACCTGCAGGTGCTCTGACTTCAGCAAAGTCATTGAGTACATATTTGACGGATTGTCACAGTTATTGTGCTATGTTTTACATGTTGTCCTGTGTTCACCGTCGTCTATGTTGTGGGTAAGTTCAGCGGGGATACCTTTATTTACAATATTTGTAAAGCTAGGGTGACTTTGAGAGAAATGTGAGGTTAGGACGTCCGTAAACCGGTTTAAACCCCCAGTGGTGTTTTTGCTACTGACCGTGCCAAGGCGGTACTCTCTTTGTCACCCTTCCTTTTGTTTGCCTTGCGTCTTTGTGCTTGTGATTTTGTTCATGTGTGGAACGTTTGTCTCTGGTTCTTGTGTGTCTTTTGGTGTTTTCTGTGTTCATTTCGTGTGTGTGTGTGTGTGTGCCTTTGGGTGTGTGGTTGTGTGTGTGTGTGTGTGTGTGTCATGCTGTCTATCGGTGTTTTGGTGGTGGTTGCGTCTTGTATGTGGCTTTGCCTGCTTGACTTTACTACTTTTCCATTAGTAGTGAGGTTGGGCAAGACAAGAACATGACCCTAGTTGTGTTGCGGTCAGTTGGCAAAGGTCAAGGTCACAGTCACCACTCCAAAAACGTCCTGTTGATACTTGATTAGGTGTGCTGTCTTCATTCTTAGTAGGTAGGTAGATCATGGCCAGCAGATGACCACTATAGAATTTAAGGTCAGTGGGGTCAACGGTCAAGGTAACAATTACTTTCAACTCAAATTAATAGTGTGCATGTTACAACATACTTCGGGCGCTTTTGTTTGTTTATGTCTTTGTGCGTCCCCTTTTGTCTGTGTGTATGTACGAGCATGGTGTTTAATACATGTCACAAATACGTTTTTTATATTCTGTCCACTTTCGTATCAAAATATATCAACATAAAAAGTTGCGCATAATTTAGATCGCTAGACTATTGATTAGAATCCATTTCCGAACAGTCTATTTGTATTCAACTAAATATGAACGGTATCTGAATACACCCTTTGACGTTACTTGACCTGTTCAGTGTCATTTTGACCTACATCCCTTACTATATATGTCGTGTTGCACTGACGCAGACCAAACCCATTCGGTATATATTGTTTTGTGACGTTATGTATTTACACACTGTCATGTTATTTATGACGTCAAATGTTGTATTTTGCTTCAATGTTGAGATTTGATTTGACGGTGTTGTCGATTTAAAATAGGCAAGAAACACTGAATGTCGTTTATAAATGTGTCTGTGTGTACTTCGTTGTAATTATAATATTGTTGTGGACCTTTGTGTCATTTCTTTCAGTTCTATTTTCTTTTGATCGGTCGTATAAGAGAGACTGTACTGTATAGTAATATTTTTGTATAAGGCGAGTGTGTATTGTACGCTATTTACATACATATAGACATAATTATAGTTATCGCACCACAATTATGTCGTAGAAAACGAGTTCCCTAATGTGCAATTTTTACATCTGTCGCAAATAAATATATAATATGCGTAAATCGGTTATTTCATGAATATTCATGTTCTTAGTTTTCAAAATTAAAAGTATTAAAGGGAATGATTTACTTTGAAAAATACTGTGAGATCCACCACCAGAGCAGTACCTAATCCATACTAGAGTCGTCTGAACTAGTTCTACTTTCAGATGTTTTAGAACAAGAACTAACTAAGACAAAGTCATATATTGTGGTCTCTAAGTCTGAAAACGACATAATATCTGAACATGTTAATAAATGTAAACAGTTCAATGCTGATATATTAATCACACATCATAAACTTCCGACGATGTACTGGATACCTAAACTCCATAAAACGCCATATAAATCACGCTTCATAGCAAATTCTGTCTCATGCACAACAACCGCACTATCCAAACTAATTACATCGTGTCTAACAGCGGTCAAAGAACATGTCAAGCGTTACTGCGATAAAGCTTATGAGAATTCAGGAATTAACCTTGTTTTGGTCTATAAAAACTCCAAAGAGGTTTTAACTAAATTAAAAATCAAGCAACACCAAGCTAACACTATAAGCACTTATGATTTTTCTACACTTTATACCACATTACCACACGATCTAATAAAGATCAAACTTACTAATCTTATAAATAAAACATTTGCCAGAGAAAAAGTATCATTTATTGCCTGTAATTCTAGACATGCGTTCTTTACCAATGACATTACAAATACATATACCTCGTGGACATGTTTAGATCTTTGTGACGCTATTACGTTTCTGTTAGACAATATATTTGTTCGTTTTGGTAATTCTGTTTATCGCCAGGTCATTGGTATTCCCATGGGAACCAATTGTGCTCCTTTAATTGCAGACTTGTTTTTGTTTTGTTATGAACGGGATTTTATGCTTAACCTTAACAGCGATTCACAGGCGGATGTCATCAATGCCTTTAACAATACAGCACGTTATTTAGACGACATTTTTAATATTGATAACCCATACTTTGATTCTATGATAACCTCCATTTACCCTAGAGAGCTCAAGCTTAATAAAGCAAATAGTTCTGACATATCTGCAGCCTTTATCTATAAACAATGGAACAATTTCTTCTGGAATTTATGACAAAAGGGATGACTTTAATTTTAAAATAGTTAACTATCCTCATTTGGATGGGGATGTTCCCCGAGCTACATGTTACTGTGTATACATTTCTCAGCTTATTCGTTTTGCTAGAGCTTGTTCCTCTGTTGATGATTTTAACAATCGTAACCTTATTATCACTGAAAAATTACTAAAACAGGGCTACATATATGACAAACTTCGTAAAACATTTTCAAAATTTTACCACAGTAATGTTCTACTCATCAGCAAATACAATTGTAATTTACGTACTTTTCTAAAGTTTGGTATTGCACATCCGGAGTTTTACGGTGAAAAATTATTGGACACACATATTTTGATAGTTTGTTTGTCAAACGTATAAAACAATCATTAAAAAGGGATATGACCCCTCTATATTGCAGCACACTACATGCTTGGTGGTCGACCCCTTTACAGTTGGTCATTATGCTTTCCTCTTTGCTTGTGCGACGACGGAAAAGGCTTAACACTCTATGAAGATTCCCTCTTAAACCCGTTTACGGAGGGAGGACATTAGATATTTGTATTTTGCCAGTTCTGTCGTACCCCAAATGACTTCTCCACAGCTGCTCTGACCTGAATAGTCATCGAGTACATGTCTACGATGTCAAGTTTATTCTTTTTCAAACAAAACAGTTGTGCATGCTTAATATCCACTAGTAATTGTATCTTCTTGCGATTTATCTTTTATTAAATGTCGGTGTTGAAGTGTTTCAAATAGTTTTCCCGTACTTTCAAATTATGACGTCATTTACATGATGACGTCGCTTGTTTACCTCTAACGTTTATTTTCAAATCATTTTCATTTTGGCAGACATCGTTATGCATGTTGTGGAGTTGTCTGGAGGGGGGATTTTATTTACATTTTGACTTTGGTGAAAGTGGGATAAGGACGAGGTTGGGTACCCGTAAACCAGGTTTAAGTCCCCAAGTAGCTTATTTTGGTTGCTGGCCGTTCCAAGGCGGTACTCCTGCTTTCAGCCTACGGTCAATTTTGTTGTTTAATATGCTTAATGTTTAATGTGTTTCGTCTTGATATGCGTCCTGTTATGTTTTGTCTTGTGGCTTTACCGTTTCTTGTTTGATGGTGTTTGGTGCGGTGTCATTTCGTGTGTGGCTCTCCCTGTTTGACTATTTTTCCATATTTGTTGGCTAAGGAGTGAAATTATGTGCTGCATGAGGGGCAGGGTTAAATAACTATCGACTGGTGTTTTCGGCCAATTTGCAATATCATGTCATGTGGCATTGTTTTTTATTATCCCAAACTAAATATATGGCGGAATGTGTCCTCTTTAGGTTGAAGCTTCACATGTTTCAGTAGGTCGGTATATCGGTATGAATACCTTAAAATAAATCGATCACCTAATGAATAAACGTAGATCTTTACGAAAGTAGCAAAGGACCTTTTCGCAAAACCATCATCTTGTGTTAAGCTTCCACCTGCCTTTCAAACCCGGATATAAACATGTTTTAATGGGTTATGCTGTACTTTGCACATGTATGCGAATATAGTAATATATGTATATATGACTATATCTAATTATCTATGTTCCAAACAGGCAAATGTGTGCTGACGCGATACCAAATTACTAGGATGGTTAGGATACTGTTTGGCACTTTCAATTTATTTAACTCAGCTGGATGGACTCTAAATAGGACTACCGCATACAGATGTACATGTAACATAACATACCGACCAGTAACGTAGTGTATCCTTTTAGATATAATGGACACATTAATGATCATATTTGATACAGTGCGTATTTAAGGGTGGGTAAAAATACGATATGTTACTTGGATCTAAACTGGTAGCGTAGGTTTGTAACTAAGTGTATATTTAAAACCCCAGACAGTAGTTCAAGGCATGGAGAAATGTAATTAGCAAATTAAAGGTTAAATATAACTCAGACGTATGTAGACAGATCTAATTAGACATGTTTCGAGAGCGAAAACTGACAAAGCATCATTTCGACGGAATTCAATTGATATTTCTGCCACATACTATTTTCAAGACAGCAGATATTATAGTTGCCCGCGAAAGTGCCAAACATCTGTCTTACATCCTATCCATGCATATACATGTTTTTTTCCCATTGGTATTTTTCATTTGATGAAGAATACACATTACTATTTTCATTTTGCGATGTATGATTGTGTTATGTATGAGAACGCTGTCATGTGGGTAAAGAACGAAGAGCTTGTTTGTGCTGTAATTTGTATTGTGTTTAGGCTTAAACGGACAAAATATTTTTTGCAGACACGTTGCAAGTAGATGTGGATAACATTCAAAGTCAAATTAATAGATTTGTTCACGTATTTCTTATAAAATACAAAGGTTGTACAAATATCCATATCAATATAATAACTTTCCATTTTCCTACAGTATATATTTATTTATTTAACTAAATATTAGCAATGACTAAATACTGCATAATCTATAGGAACATCCTACTTTTAAAGAGACTGAAAGCTCCAAATATTAAACATTAGCCTGCTAAGCGCGACCTAACTCGCATTATTTGGATCCAGATGAGACGCCCAGTAACTCGGCGTCTCATCAGGATCTAAGCTGTTTGACACTCTGTCAATAGCATCTTGAAATTTTGAACGAATTAGAAGTAAGTGACAACGGCAACATATCGGAGCTTCAACAGACCTCATTGTCATAGCAGGCAAAGGGTTAATAGACTTTGGAAGAACGCTAAGACAATTAAATAGGTTACGATGCGTCATTAACAATTTGAGCGTGTGATTGTACCAGTGAGACGTTTACCGTTTAATAAATGAACATAAAACTCCCGTACGATATACAACTTATAAAAGTTGCCTAAACTCTTTAGCACTTCTTATACTGAAACAAATCTGCTAAGGCTCTAACTATTTTCTAAAAAAAAGTAAGGTATATTATCAACTACAGCTGATTAAAAGAAAAACAAAACATATCATTTTAATCTATATTGAAAATTAATTCCTTTGAAGATGTAGCACTTTATCTGTGTTAGTATGGGTGGTCATGCGGGTCCCCAATGAAATGTCAATATAATGTGTGTTCAACTGGCAGGGTTATACATGCCTCAGAACAACGACGCATACTACTGACAATCTGGGCTATTCTTTTCCACTCCTCCTGCAATGTGATTCACAGATTTCGAGAGTGTTATTGACTGCAACATTCGCTGTCATACCACAGGGCCATTAATTCCCATGCATGCTCGATTTTGGACAGGGCAGGTGTTACAGTCAATTGCTCTACCTTTCACTCAGCGATACCATGCCATTGTGCAGGATGAGAACGCAATGCCGCATCATTTAAGACTAGGTCTGCAGCAGGGCAATGTGGGTTGTCTAAGCTGACATGCTCGATTCCCGACTTGTCCCAATCGACCGTGCATGGGTCATTCTAGGCCTACGTATACGCCAGCGAAATTCTCAGCTGGGTGCAGCATTGTAGGGGCAGTGGAGATGGCTACTCCATGTCCTGACTACTTGACTCATCAGGAGTATGCAACGTCGTTGTTAGGTTTTCATAGCTGTAACAGGTGGATACACACAATATTGTCTTTAAATTTGTGACCTTCATTGGTGACCCCAATGACGTTCCTTACACCACATGATTTCATACAAATAGAGTGCTTTAGATTTTAAGGAACTACATTGTAATGTAACTTAAATGATGTGACACAATTAAGAGTTTCAATTTTCATAATGACTTTTTTTATTCTATTCGACGGTGAATATTAATATCCCTAAATTGTGCGTTGAGTACATAACATGGTGTACCTTTCAAGACATATTTACAGAGTGTTACACAGCTTGAATGCTACTAATAGAACGGGTTACTTGGCCTGTCATCTGAATCCAATCTGCTTCCAAATGTCAGTAAGGTCGTTTTCAAATATTAAGACCCCAGCCTAACACACACATGCAAGCATAAGTAATTTCATGTCAGTCAAAGTTTGCTGTATTTTTTATAAATGATTCATTTCGGGAGCCACCTGGGTCCATGCTTATAAAACATTTGGTTGAGTCTGAGTTCGTTCTCAAGATTTTGATTGGTCAGATTTGAGCCTTTGGCTCAAATCTGACCAATCAAAAGTTTGAGAACGAAACTCAGACTCAACTAAAAGCTTTATAAGCATGGACCCTGGATCTAGTATCAGCAGGATCACTCTATACATGTATGCATTACATTATGTATGTATGGATATCACCCTTTAGACTACATAGGTCCGCCAATATCTTGAGTTAGATGTTGTACTCATCATTTGTTTCGGGAAACAGTTTCGCGGTATCTGTGTCACATAAGTTGCCAAAAATATATAGTTTGCAGCACAGTAAAGTGACAAATGTTACGGAAGATTTTTACGCATGGTAGATATCTGATTTCGCTGTCTTTTCACGATGCTACTACACTATTATGCCAAAATAAGCGTTATGTAATCTTTCATTATATTTACGACACCAGTCTCTCGGAAAATGGATATTGTTATGTCTGATTGACATATGATATGACAAATGTATTAATAAACAATACCCTTGGGTATTGCACCGTGAACAAGATGTCTGTCTACGTAATTGTGGCTCTTTTCTTTGGTTTCGAGAACAACTTGTCGGTGTATTGACGACGTACATTTTGCCAGATGTCAATGGTATACTCCTGTTTGGAAATAGTTCCCTATTAACGGTGTAGGCAATACACACACATACTTAAGCCAGGAAATTGCATATGACTATTAAAAATCTTAAACCAGGAATCATATATCACAAAATTCCAGGAAACAGGATCAATTTGAATATTATATTTAGAACACTTTGATATACAAAAATATACAGGTTAACATAGTAGCTTTAAAGGGTATTTATAATAATGCCAGTGACGCGGGGAATTAATTAACTCAGTCTTGTTCATAAAAGGAGCCTTCTGAGTTTGGTGTGTACTGTATGTTGACATTAGCGTACGGTTGAAATGATGACGAGTAACATGCGTATGGACATTAATAGTCTGAAAAAGCCGTGTGTGTATTGTAACGAATTGTATATGATTAATCAACATGAATTGTCAAGACTCGTGACATGTTATTGTTTAAAAAAAAAAAAACAATATGGCAACGTTAGCAGCAGTACAGATGTCCAGATAAGATGCGTAAATGTAAATATTTTCAAGAAAAGCTCCTTTGTTTCCCCACCAATCGTATACTGTTACCACTCTTTAGAATCGTCTAAGTCCGGCGGGGTGCCTTTTTTACACAGTTTGTTTAGCTAGGGTGACTTTGAGATACGTGTGAGGTTCGGACGTCTGTAAACCGGTTTACACCCCCAGTGGTGGTTTTGCCACTGACCGTTCCAAGGCGGCACTCTCTTTGTCACCCTTGTATTTATGTTTGTTTGCTGATTTGGTGTCTTTGTACTTGTGCGTTTGTTCATTTTCATCTCGTGTATGTGCGTGTGTATCATCTTAAGTTTGTCCTTACAATTGTGTTTGTCTAGTGTCTTTTTTATTTGTGCGTTTGTGCATGAATTACATTCTATTTCGTGTGTGTGTGTGTATGTGTGTGTGGGTGTGTATTACTTGCTGTATCGAAGTTTTCGTGATTATTTCAGCTTGTGTGTGGAATATTCTTGCTTGACCTTTACTACCTTTTCATTGAAGAGGCGAGTGGTCATAGTACGAGGTTTAGTGGACTTTAGTAATGGGGTACGTATTTTAATCGGTAGCTCAGTGTGTAGCAATTGTGATAGTATGTGTGAACTATGACATGTGAAATCGTTTGTAATGATGATTATATTAGTTTATTGTCCTAAATCATATAAAACACTAAATCATATAAAACACTTTAGCTGTCAATAATTAGCGATGATATATTCTTGCATCGCTACAAATTTTCCAATGCACAGTGAAAGATCTTCGGCGACGTCTGGAGTGTATCTGCATCGCGAATGGGCTAAAACGCCACAACACATCTTTGTCGGCAAACCTAAGTGGTGAATGAGTTTAAAGACTCCTTTTTAGATCGGTTCTGTCTTAAAACCATATTAGCTAGGCTCGTAGGGACCTCGAGGGCATATCAGCTTAGTATAGCAAAGGATTCAACACAATTTGCTGTAGATCACAAAATCATCGGCCCCTGTGGGGGACAATTCGATAATACAAATACAGTATCAAATCTCTAAAGCGACAAGCTAACCGCAATGCAATGTTGGGTATTATGTCCTGCATTAAACAACTAATTGCCTTTATAATACCAATATATATTCCTTAAAATGTCGCTTTAGAGAGGTATTTTATTAATAGTATCCCGTTTTAATACTAGATTTCAAGAGGTTATACACGAGTAATACACCATGGTAATCAATGATAAACCTGAATAGAAATAACATCGTTTAGTCAAGTATCGAAATACAGTTATTATTATTAACAACATCTTGGAATGTAAGGCTTGAAGAAGACATGTCGTAAGTTACTGGTTTATAATAGCAATATATTATCCAAAGCAATATTACGTTTACGTCTATATATTTCAACTGGTGTAATATTAAGAATCATATTAGCTGTAAACTTGAAACCAGTTCGCAATTTTGTGGATGATGAATATTCTGTAACATTGTTATGTCCCGATACATATACTATACCATTATATAATACCAATTTTAACTTTTCCTACAGATCCTGTCAATCATTCAAGTTATTTAATTTCCTGGAAAGACACTGTTATCGAATCCCTTGAAATAGATTAATCCAATGTGGACGCAATTTATGTCATTCACCTGGCATCGATCAGATAACACCAGGGCTATTTTAGAGCTTGGCACTTAGCTGGTATCTGGTATCCCAGAAAATAGGAGCAAGCTCAAAGACACTCTAGCACAATGTATACTCTGATTCCGTTGTTAGTAAATAAGTATCAGTTTAGCTGTCCCTGTACCATTGTGTTTTCCTATTTATCGTTTTTATTGAAATGTAGTTCAGAAACATATTTCAACGTGGAGGTAAATCCATAGTTAAGAATGGCAAGGTCGGTTGTTTCGTGTAAATACGTTAATTACACATTTATAGTTGACGTCTTCTTTATTTTTTCTGCGCAAAATGGAAGATATGACGCTGGATATATATTTAGAGCCTTGTAATTACATAAATAAGAATGGTGAAACATGACATTCATACAGCGCATGTATATATATATTTGTTCAATACCGGTGATTACTAACATGGCAAATATGATTCATTCAAGAAAGAACACATACAAAACAAACAGCCGCCCGATCAGCACCAAATTAAGAAAACACGAAATGTACCTTACTACCAAAACACAAAGAGACTCCCAAAGACGAAACAAACAAACAATAGGGGGAACATGGAAGTACTACCTTAGTATTGCGCTCACCATGTTACTGATTTCGCAACACCAGGTCGGCAAAGTTGGAGGACGACGTCCTATGTCTATCTGCAAATGAAATAAAACACTGCTTTAGACACATTTTAGACTATGAGTAATCGGTTTACCAGTATTGTATAGATCTTTTTTAAAGTGAGGAATTCCAGCTGAAAATATTTTTGACAAATATATGACACTTTGTTAGATTCGTACTGACTAACATACACCATATCATATGATTGTATCATACGTTTTGTGTACCTTTAAAGCGACCGAACCATCACCGTATCAATGCATCGGAGTATCAGTACCTACCTTAGCATGAACACAAAGTGTTGCTGTATAATATCAATAATAATAATAATAATAATAATGATAATAATAAATACTTTATATAATGAGGGTATACATTTATACAATGGCAACATAATCCAGCCATATTACAGCCGATGCTGACCCAGATCAGCTGTTGCATTGAATGTGCAGCATCTAAACTGGGTATGTCCCGTATAGGATTAAATCAAACAAAACATAGTAAACAATGATGAATGGCAAACGGTTTAAACCCCGATCAGAAGCTCAGAAGCCGCATTCGCAATGCTGTATCAATGTTGTATCCGGTGTGGGTCTACACTGTTTGCAGTGTTTTGTAGTTTGAAATCATATAGAGGCACTCATATACAATAAGCCAAAAATGGAGAGAGGCAAACCTTTTTGGTATTAAGCACATTGAGAACTTCAATTTAGATGTAGCAACAAAATTAGCGTTTCTAACGTAAAATGGAAGTGTGTTCCAAATTACAGAATCAGAAAATGCTTTTCTAAAACATTCTGTATCCGGTTTGGGACTGGAGCTGGGAAACATATCTCAGGTTTCTGTTACGAACATTGGAAGTAAGCGTGCAAATATCATTTAAATAGTCTCAAGCTAAGCCATTGAAGATTTGAACATGGGTACAGCTTTTTGAAGTATACATATCTGAGGAAATATCATCCTATTTAGTTCTGTTATTAATAATGAAGAATGAGTGTCGATATCTTTGTTAAGAATAAGTATTGCAGCTCCTTTTTGAAAACGGACTAATTTCTGTTCCTGTGAAATACCACATGTTCCTTAAATTACACAACAATAATCCAGATGAGGTAGAATCGTTGGAACAGTAGGACATATTTTGATACGAGATAAAAAATATAGTACAGAATTACATTTGTTAAGAAACGCTATTTCTAAATGGATTTAGTCTTTGCCACATTGATAGCCATGCGATGTTTCAACACCAAGTACTTACAATCAGTAGATATTCGGCTACAGTAACTATTACGGCGTCAAGCGACGATGTATAGGTTGAGGGCGTTGTGTCATCAGCAGAAATGTCTCCAATATGTTTGTTAGATGCATGTGTTACATCATTTATAAAGATTAAAAACAAGATGTGTTTGTCAAAAACTATGCCCCCGGCATTGAAATGCGATCCATGTAAATGTGCAGCTTCATTAGGTACACATGCATGCTAAATATCATGTCTCTATCTCTACTGGTTCAAATGTATTGTCAATGTTATAGTCGGTGGTTTGACCTATATATATGACCCCTTACCTTGAACGATGACATTGAGTTTGACATGTCTTCTCTCAGAATATGCTGCCTTATGAGATACATATGCATGCCAAATATCAACTTGCTATCTGTACTGACTCAAAAGTTTTGACCAATGTCAAAGTTGGTGACAAACAAACAGACAGACAAGGCAAAACCAATATGCCCCTAGATCTGATCGGTGGGGGTGGGGGGGGGGGGGTAATAACAGTGGACACAGTATTGATCCTTGAGGCACATCCGACAAAACTGGACTGCTATCTGAACTTATGTCTGACTCGCACGTATATTGTTATCTATAACTTAAGTACGTTGAAAACCCTGAGCATGTTGACGATTCAAGATGGACTAGATTTAGCTTGTTCATGTCGACTAAATAAAAGGCTTTTGAAAGATCAAGGAAGACAGTACCTACAATACAGTTGTCAATTGCTGATATACACTCATCAACTATTTTAACAAGATAACTATTAGACCTAAAGCCTGATGTCCAAATTTAATTTTTCGCATGCTACTATTTTAGAAATGCTTGTTCCTCCTGTCAGTGCTGCTGATGTTTGTTCTAATCGGATCGTATAATACTTTATAAACAAATATTCATGTTATTGCTAACGGTGTACCTATACTCAAATGTCACTGCGATATTGCTCACATTTCACTGTAAATTTTAAAGTCCTTAGATTTTAATCGACGAATCGGCGGATACATGTTGGAGCAATAACCTAACACTGTATATAATATACGAGGTGACACATCCATATGTATTACACAACTTCAAATTCAACGATAGACGTGCACATACCATACACATATGTCGGAGAGCTCATACCTTTCGGGGTTTTATGGCTATATATAGTTTCACCGAATGACAGATAGTGCTCCCTCTCTACAACGACACCCTTTTGAATCAACTATAATTAGCTTGTTTGCAGATCCCCAGAAAAGTTGTATTTCAAACCCTATGTTGTGACCACTCTTTAGAATCGTCACAACGTGACGATTCTAAAGAGTGGTCACAACATAGGGTTTGGTGGAGGCATAAAGAAAATACGATGGAAAAAATGTGTTTCTGGGGTGTTGTTGTTTCGGAAACAGTGACATGCGTTGTTGTAAGGAGGGACTCGTTATTGAGAGGGTCGTTGTAGGGAGGGAACACTGTACAAGTGTCGAGTCAACGTCCGATGATATGCTGATGATATGCATTGTAACTATTCCTATGGTCAGTTATAACTTTCAAATTATAGTGATTCCTCACTTGTGAACTAGTCAAATGTTACACAACACATGGACAATTATCAGGCCTACTTATCATGTAATGAACAATACATTTCGCTATGATGAGCGACACTATACAACTGTCCGTCTTATTCTCTTATCGTTTCTCTTCCTATATAGCAATTCAAGCACAATTCATATTGGGATGATGCTTTGAAATATGCTTGTAGAATATTAAGGTCAAAACGTCGTTTGATGTACTTGAGTGGAAAACCACACGGAAATGATTATATGACATACATACATTTAGAATACAAAGATGCTAAACGAAAGTCGAAAAAATTACATCACAAGAAGATTACTAACCTCCTCGAAGCAATACACTCATATACTGATATAGGTGTTGTTATGAAAAACCTCCATTTCGTTTGTGTTTTTTTGGGTTAGGGTGGCGTGGGGGTTCGCGAAACAATGTATCACATTTGTGCAACACTATTTACCGCCATGCTACAGTCTTCGTACTACCCTGCTGACAATGAACACGGGGATACCATTGCAGTGCACAACATTGGGAATAGATATCCTTATAGTTATCACTCGGTTATCTTTTTATGCCCCCAGATCAGATCTGGGCATTGGGCTTAACTTTTAAATATGTAGAGATAGAGACTTGATGTTTAGCATGAATATGCACAAATATCATTTTATTTGCACATTAAGTAGAACCCCTCTAATGCGACCACTTAATGAATAAACATACCTGTCTTTATAAGCAGGTGGTTGCTTAATGCAGGACAAAAGTAATGCAGAAAGCTCCTCTAGGAGCTTTCTACATTGCACTTGACCTGCATTAAGCTAGCACCTGCATCTAACACACATAATTATACCTATTTTAGGTGGTCGCATTAGCGGGGCTTTACTGTAGTTTGATTTTAACATACTGTTCAAAAGAGACATGGATTTGCATGTGATTAATATTCAGAGTTGTTGTTACAGAATCCATCAGCATTTTCACCATGAACACGATTTAGCTGTGAACATAATCATCCTATGTCTCACAGCTTAATCATAAACGGAATAATGTGTTCATTAGTAATTGCTCGAGGGACATTTTAACATGATTCTCTGCTGCAATATCCTGTTCATAAAAATTCATTCCATTACCTGGCGCTGTCTCCACTATGGCCATTGCAATTGGCATGACGTATCTTCGAGAACACAAATGCGTCGTTATAGTTGATATAGATGTATGAATTCTAAATTTCACAGGAAACCTGTAGCGAAATATTTGAAAGAAACCCCAACATTTACACACATGTTTATTTATAATATCGAATTGCTTGTGCCTTTCTATCATGATTGGAACGATTGAGAATTACGTGAAATATTCATAGTGTGCTTTTAGTATTAAACAAATACAGTTTTACGAATGACGTTAGTAGAGAGTTAGTATTTGTGGAAGTCCGGCGTGGATACCTTTATTTACACGTTTTGTTTAGATAGGTTGACTGTGAGATAAGTGTGTGAGGTTAGGACGTCCGTAAACCGGTTTAAATCCCCAGTTGTGATGTTGCCACTGACCGTTCCAAGGCAGTACTTTCTTTGTCATTCTTGCTTTTCTATATGGTGTTAAGTGTCTTTTTACTTATGCGCTTGTTCATGTTTAGTATTTGCATCTCATGGGTGTGCATGTGTGTATGTATGTGTGTCTGTGTATTCACCCTTACATTTATGTTTGTCTGGTGTCTTTGTACTTGTGCGTTTGTTCATGTTTGAATTACATACCGTATAACTGGTTATTTCTGCGGCAACTTATTATTTGCGGAATTTTGCGGATGCCGTCCGGCCGCAAATAATATATGCGCAAAATATTCATTAGATTTTTCCTCCTAGTCGCCCCCTATAAACGTTACTTCACTTCCCCTAATTGTTCGCACCGCTGACACGAACGCGATTATCATGTGTATCCCATACAGCAGTACACAAAAGAACCAGGTGACACATTATCGGCAAACCGACATATACATGTTTATAACAGTTTGTGACTTTAGTTGCCAGATTCTAATGGACCATTATGGGAGGCCTTGTCGCCGCGAGATATGTATAATATTCTTTATTCAAATCCACAATTATCAAACATTATCACAAACAAACGTGACAAGTCGTCAAATCTAGCACAAAAATAGTGAAATTAAACACAATGTCTACTTCCAGTTTTCCAAACAAGCTCGATTTTTTTTTAAAAAAAAGAAGTTACTACACGTAACGATCATTTCTTGAAATGGTCATTGATGTTTTATTATCTCAATATTTTTAAAAAGAAATCGCTAAAAATATGCTCGCCTGTTTTAACAGACGTCCGTAAACCGGTTTAAACCCCCAGTGGTGATTTTGCTACTGACCGTGCCAAGGCGGTTCTCTCTCTGTCACCCTTACTTTTGATTGTCTTGTGTCTTTGTGCTTGTGTTTTGTTCATGTTTGTCTCTGGTGCTCGTGTATTTGTTGGTGATTTATGTGTTCTTCTCGTGTGTTTGGTTGTGTGTGTGTGTGGCATGCTGTCTATTGATGTGTTGGTGGTGATTGCGTCTTGTATGTGACTTTCTACTGTATGTGTGTGTATGAGTATCAATTGCTATGCTTTCTGTAGGTGAAATGGTGATTGTGGCGTTTTGTGTGTGGCTTTTCCTGCTTGACTTTACTACTTTTTCATTAACACAAGTCATCTAATTAAACAAACAATTCTATTGATATGTACCTTCTTAGTGCTGTACACTTACGAATTGTGAAAAACACGCGGCACGGGGAGACCGACAATCTAACAGGTAGGGTACAGCTGTGTTTGCCATCCTTTTGTGTTCGAGTAATTAGATTGTGAAATGCACACACCATACCGTATAACTGGTTATTTTTGCGGGTGCAAATATTTGCGATTTGGGGTCTAAAATGGTATAATTTATTTTTGCGATTTTAATTTTTGCGGATTTATTGTCTCAGTCACAGCAGAAATATTATATGCTATATTGTTCTACCATTTAGACCCCAAAAAGCTATTTATTTGCATACCAAATATATTCTATTCCGACGACGGCGTCTCATCGGGAGCAAAGTTGTTGACAAATACAAGCCATGTCGTCTTTACCCTGTGACCTCGTATACGCACTATGTCACGTCTTTGCAAAAATAGTGCATCAGGATAAGACAAGAGTTATTTGATCAAGCTCTGTCATGTTTGCTTATATCAGTCTAATTCTACAGTGTTTGCCAAAGCAAAACAGATACGTGACAGTTGTTTTACATCGCAAAGGTTAGGTAATAGATATACATATAGTTAGTAATACATTGGGATAAATGTAAAGTGAATTGTGTTGAATGGTACACTGAATACTGTATCAATAGAGGTCGGCAAGTAAAGTATTCCTTCTAGTTATCTTACCAGTATTTGCAAAATCAAACACTTGCATGCACTAATGTCAGCATTGTAGACAGGCGGACTTTAGTTTACGTTTTGATAACGTTTGAACTGTTTTGGGGACAGCAATAACCTATATTACATTTAAACCTAATTTTGTGTTCGATAAGTTCTATCCATGTAAAGACGCTGACAGGCTTTATACAGGTTGACCTGAATCACATTTTGCTCACAATATATATTTGAATAGTTGCGTCTTAACTCTAATACACGGCACTTGCGTTGCGAATGAGCACAAAAAAAACAAAACATTGGTATGTACTATTAACTTATAGTGCGTAAATTGTACAAATGCATGACTATATACGTTGCATTCGTAAGTATGTTTGATATGTTAATAAAAATAAACTACTTATGTTACAACATAAACAATAGGATATATGCTGTTCGACGCTCGTAACCACTGTGACTGTATTTCATCACACACCAACAAGTAGTCGTGTATAGTAACTATAGCGGTCCCTTTAATATGATAACGGTTTTACCTTCCTACTTCGTTACACTTGTGTTTAATTGCTGTGTGTGGTTGCTGTTTCTTTCTGGCAATAACGAAACAGAAGGACGGTGCTATTCATTTATTATTATGGTCGTTTGTATCATGCATACTTAGTCGAATGCATATTGTTGGTTCATGTCCATCGAACTACTGATGACACGTTTCCATCCTCATTACGCTATCCATCTGCAGTGCTATGTGATATATACTATGCCGACGTATTCTAAATAAAAATGTAGTAAGATTCAAGCAGGAAAAGCAACACACAAGATGCAACCATCACTTAAACATCGAGTAATACACAACGACATACACACACATACACGCGCACATACAGACACAGATTTTTGTGCTCATTCGCAACGCAAGTGCCGTGTATTAGAGTTAAGACGCAACTATTCAAATATATATTGTGAGCAAAATGTGATTCAGGTCAACCTGTATAAAGCCTGTCAGCGTCTTTACATGGATAGAACTTATCGAACACAAAATTAGGTTTAAATGTAATATAGGTTATTGCTGTCCCCAAAACAGTTCAAACGTTATCAAAACGTAAACTAAAGTCCGCCTGTCTACAATGCTGACATTAGTGCATGCAAGTGTTTGATTTTGCAAATACTGGTAAGATAACTAGAAGGAATACTTTACTTGCCGACCTCTATTGATACAGTATTCAGTGTACCATTCAACACAATTCACTTTACATTTATCCCAATGTATTACTAACTATATGTATATCTATTACCTAACCTTTGCGATGTAAAACAACTGTCACGTATCTGTTTTGCTTTGGCAAACACTGTAGAATTAGACTGATATAAGCAAACATGACAGAGCTTGATCAAATAACTCTTGTCTTATCCTGATGCACTATTTTTGCAAAGACGTGACATAGTGCGTATACGAGGTCACAGGGTAAAGACGACATGGCTTGTATTTGTCAACAACTTTGCTCCCGATGAGACGCCGTCGTCGGAATAGAATATATTTGACACTCAAATGAATGAAGGTCAAAGTGTTTCCATACCTAAATCAAATTGTATTCTCAAAGTAATTTGCTCTAAACTCTATTGGATGACGTCGATGTAATATGCATTTCATTATTAGTCCCCCACCGGTTACCGGTTGGGGGACTATAGGTTTGCTCGATTCCGTCTGTCTGTCCGTCTGTCCGTCCGTCCGTCTGTCTGTCCGTCCGTTTGTCACGCTTCGTGTCCGGGCCATATCTCCTACAAAGTTATGCCAAATTCATTATAACTTCACACAGTGAAGAAGCATGATGAGGGCTAGTGTCATGCACAAGGGTCATAACTCTAGCATCAATATTTTTGGAGTTATTTCCCTTTTACATATTTTTTGTCCGGACAATAACTCTTTATCTACTGGTTCAATTGATTTGAAACTTCACATATGGAACAATCATGATGAGGGGTAGTGTCATACACAAGGGCCATAAATCTAGCATCAATATTTTTGGAGTTCTTCCCCTTTTTCATATTTTCTTGTCAGTCCGAATGTCACACTTCGTGTCCGGGCAATATATCCTACAAAGTTAGGCCAAATTCATTATAACTTCACACATTGAAGTCGCATGATCAGGAGTAGTGTCATGCACAAGGGCCATAATTCTAGCATCAATATTTTTGGAGTTATTCCCCTTTTTCATATTTTTTTGTCCGGACAATAACTTTTTATCTACTGGTTCAATTGATTTGAAACTTCACATATGGAACACACATGATGAGGGGTAGTGTCCTGCACATTTCATGTTTTCTTGTCCAGTTAATAACTCTTTATGTACTGGTTCAATTGATTTGAAACTTCTCATATGGAACAAGCATGATGAGATGTAGTGTCATGCACAAGGGCAATAACTCTAGCATCAATATTTTTGGAGTTACTCCCCTTTTTCATATTTTCTTGTCGGGACAATAACTTTTTGTTTACTGATTCAATGTATGAAAGTAGGTACTAATACCATTCAGGTGGCCATGTATATACAATGGTCAACCACACCATGGGTGGGTGGGGTGGGGTGAGTGGAGGGTTTTTTCAGTCCGGTGGGGGACTCATGTCTTGCATAGCAATACAACATGCCCTTGTTACATTTGCTACAGTAATTCAAACATTTCTAATACCTCGGTTGAATGCATTTTCGTGGTAATATGCAAACTGGGTTTACGCCCCAACAACACATATATATATATTAAATGGCACATCGGCTTTATAGCAATTATCGTATGGCATGAAATGTCATGATATTTCGGAGGACTGACGAGATAGACTGAAATGTCAAAGCGGGCAAAGGCTGGGCAGTTCAGTCCCAGTTCGATTGTAGCTCTACCACCAGCGTAATAATTAGATACAGCGATAACAACTATTCTTCTGATGGAAACAGTCAATCATCAGTAATGATCAGTTAAGGAGCTACTAACTGTATTAAAGTTGGAATAAATATATGTTTGCTTCATCTAAAACGCTTATTAAAAGGTATCCGTTTGAATAAGAAATCATGTTCCATGTATAACAACAAGAGGAATGTGAATGCAACATTGCTCTTAAGTGTATGCATCGGGTGACTGTTTCCGAGAGCAGATTGAACAAAAGGCGTTTAAAAAATTACACTACAAACCAAACTAGTAAATCCTAACATTTAATAAACACATACAATACTTAACCTATTGTTTTCTGTGTAAAAGAACCAATATAAATTAAAAGTACAACTATGAGTCATGCAGGAAACACTTTTTCTACGTCCGTCCACATTCAGTGAAAACATATCATTTGCATGTATGTATATGATTTCGTCGAACGATAACTTCTAGACAGTATTCAGTACATGTATACAATGGACACTAATAAAATGATATTTATTTGATTTAGATTTACAAACAAGTCGAAGGTTATTTAAGTAAAGAGTGACGCAAATCAGACGCAACTGCCCTATCCTAGATAAGTTACTTAGCCTTGATTGTACCTATAGCCATATCTCGATATTATAAAATGTTTTATACTGTTACTTCATTTAACATTCGGCCTGCTATCGGCAGATGAGTGAATACTTATGAAAACAGTTTGGATCCAGATGAGACGCCGAGTAACTCGGCGTCTCATCAGGATCCAAACTGTTTAACACCCTGATTGCATTTCGGCAGACAAATTGATTATAGCTTGGATTTTGAAAAAAGTGTGTAAAGATAATTTGCTCAGCAGGCTATAGGTTAACGTTTGACCAATGTGCGGAATATTTGATGGAGAGAAAATGAATTGATCTGTTTAGCTGTATTGCAAATATAACGTACACCCTTCAACCTACATGTTTGCATGCCAGAACTAATGATTGTATGGTTATTAATTGTCAGAATATCTATAATGGCATCATCAACAAGGAAACTTTTAGAATAACCGGACCTGTGCAAACACACCATATTATTTTCATAGTCGTATATGCCAAAATAGGTCTCAATTAAGTAAATAGTGACCATAAATGTAAACAGCAATTGACAGGAACAACGGTAATGATGTCTTTGAAACATGTGATTGTACATATTTCAAACATGTGACAAATTGTTAGACATCCAATAACGTCCGTTTTTATAAAATTCTATGGCGATACGATAATATTCCGAAAGACGCTTACTAAATATGTCATTTGAACACACTTCTCCCCTAAAATTAATGGTTATATACCATATCTACGCTGCATATCAAACGAAACTGAGGCAAACGCTTATTACAACGTACTTAGACTATGAACAAGATAATCATAATTATTTTGACTACCGATACCATCCAGAGGGGGAAACTGACATATGGTAACATTTAAGTAGTTTGAATCAGTAAAATGTGAATCGAGTCAATCGTTGGTATTATTAACCCTATGAGAAATTTAACCATTTCGGAATATTTCATTAAAGAGAATACAACATCAAATTTCAAAGTTGTGGCTTTCTCCTATCATGCCCTGTATCTACTTGAGATTTGACAGGTTGTGTGGCGGCAGTTACGAATACTTCATTTATACTGGCAATTCCTCAACAAAATGGATGCAGATGTTGTGAATTTTAAGTCGTCCGTACATGCCAACACGAACACACACATGTTCACAAAAATGAAGACAGGAAACTAACATTGGAGTGGGGTTCTTTTTTTCTAGCATCATTGATGTAATATGACAGAGTCAGAACCTTTTTAAAGCATGCATACACATACAGTGTTCATAGACTGTAACGTTTTAAGAGCTAGTTCCAGGATAAATCACAAATATGTCTTAGTATTATATCAACGACATAACAAATGACATTAACCATTTGAGTCAGATTCCCTCCATTATATTGGACGGATTATATCACATGTTAAACGTACCGTAGTAATATCGGATCAGTCTATTCATTGCTAGCCGAATCCGATCTGATGCACCTACTATTCATTTAAGCAATACAACTTATCAAGTGCCTCGCCGGACCAAGTCCTTCGGACGAGACTATAAACCGAGGTCCGATGTATCAGTGCTTTACACTGGGCATAAAAAAGAACCAGAGAAACTCAGTCAATAATAAGAGTAGGGCATTGCGTCCGGGTTTCTCTATATCCTTCCTCTCTCTCTGGGGCGTCCAATTAGCCCATGGTGAGCAGAAACGGACGTTAATCAACACAATCAGACAATCAAAAAACTTATCAAGTGTGATAACGATATAGAGCATACCGATACAGCGATGTTTGATTTCGGGTCAAGTTAAAATTGGGTCAATAACATTGTTCTTGTCGGCCCATCAGCTTGTCTGTCCGCTCACCCCTTCGGTACAGGGTTCGCTATAAATGCACGAGGTTGTGCATTTTATCCTAGACCGGGTCGTATCAACAAAGTTCAGTCGACAAGTTGGCTTACTTTCGGGATAGTTGGTGTAGGGATAAGCTTAATCATATGATGGGTTATGCCAAACTATTTCAAATTATTTATAGCGCATTGTTGGGACTATGTTTCCATCTTTCGAAATGCTACTGAGTATGTGTTAAAGTTCATCCGTTACTAGTGCTGTACACTGGACACCATCATCTTATTCCATGCCCAGGGATGTACAACAACAAACCGAAACAACTACAAATGTCTCAATCATCTTTATCGCGGTGTCGTAGATGAATTAGACTGCAAAACATAGCTGTGGGTCTAAATAAAAACATTGATTCCGCAGCTAGTGATATGATTGCTTTTTAATTATTTAAGAATGGTATATGTATTTGATAATTGATAGCTATACATTGTATATCAGTATATGATATATTTAGTATGGAATTTCCCATAGTATCAGCACACCATAGTTTAGGTGATAAAATGCAGTCTGTAATACACAGAAGAAATACATTTTTATAATAATAGCATCAATGGAAGACAACCTTGTGTATGGTCGCATTATAGTTATGTTACAGGAAAATAATGACAATAAGGATAATATTCGATATATATCCCATTCTCTTGATCATTACACACGATCTTACATCTCTCAGTGTTTGGTCTAGGTACAGATATTAATAACACGTTAACCACTTATACGAATCTGGCTACTTTAGAACTATATCCAAGTATTCAGGAACAATAAATATGACTTTCCCAAAGAGAAATTTATTATCAATGTCCTGTGGCATATTTAGTATTACCATCGACAGATTACATACACTATATTTGAATTCTAAAAGGAAATTTCAGTGAGGGTTCTAACTGGAATCAAGCAGAAGGAGATATTGTGCTATGTCGTGATTATATTTGCTCTGTTGCCTTTTTACATCACGATTACAACTAAATGTTTTGAGAGAAAATACAATGTTTGTTTTTCCGTGTAGTTTCGATGTTCCGATTCACCAGGTTGCATATCTCAACCCTTATTACAAATATAATTGGTTGAATGGTGTTTTTGACAATCTCGATAGACACTATGAATATGATCAGATACCGAGATATTTGCCTCAGACCAGTATTAAAGGAAGTATTTGCCTAATAATGTAGATACAGATTTTCCAGCGAAACAATCTGGAAGTTCTCTGCTTTCCCTATTAGACACACATTTCAGCTGTTCGGGCGAATGTGTGTGTGTATGTGATGATTCCTGCATGACTCATATATGTTGAACACGTTACGTTCTGTAAGCAATAACCTTTCTAAAAGGACAATAAAGCGATTCAGTGCTCCAAGATTCAGGTTCCAAGATTGAATTACATGTGCTCTTAGTCAAAGGTTAACCCATACCCGGTGTAACTACTGATTCGTATACTGTGCCAAACGTGGTAAATGGCAATACTTGATGCCTCCTATTTCATATGCTGAGTTACCTATTCGTTTCAATATATAATGTGTTAAAACGATCCAGATCGTAATGTGTGATCATGTATAAATATTCTGAAAATGGGTGATCCCTCGAAAGCAAAAGTAGAAATGCAAAAAGAGAAAATGGCAGACTCGGTTTTATTGAGTCTGTTCATGAGTAGTAATTAAAAGTGCAACACTACTCACGCCCCCTAGCACCGGCTTAAGCAGTATTCAATTTTCAAAACTAATAACATGAAAACTAATGATCCCGAAGGACCAGAACATATAACAACACTGAGAATGAAGTACGGGGCGACTGGGTTCCGTCAAAAGATATGTACATGTGTCCTGGTTCTTTGTTGCGCAGTACACTGTGCAGTAGCTCCCATCCTGTCTTTCTCCCATTGATCTGATCGCCACAGTAAAGTAATTAGATACTTGACAAACAAAAACTATGATTATAAATGTGGCGCATTCTTTTCAAGTTTTACACGTTGTCCCTTTTACTTATATTTTATACTAAATACAGATAATATTTCATTTTAAGAACTAGTCCGAAACTATTTGCATTTAAAACAGCTGTTCTCTGACAGCCTAGCTTTTGCATAATATTGAAACTATTGAAGCAATGTCTTAAAATATGTTTTTGAGAAACAGACAGGCGAGGTATCTTAATGTTTACAAGATTAACAATTGTAAAAGCCATTTGGATGAATATAAAGATGAAATTTTCTCTTGCCGGAGACCATGGATCTCTTAGATTGACAGGATCGTTTATCATTTCTGCGATCAGTTGTTTTATCTAATTTGATTTTAGAACCATGTTGGGATATTCAAAACCAATCAGCGATTTCCAGTGAGGTCTTGAAAAATTAATGCCTTAATTCTGAATTAAACGCCAAGTGATGTTACTTTCTCGGTACGCATGGATTGCATCGGACCTTCTTATGGAAACCACAATGAAAACGAGTCTAGTTAACAGAAAACGGTGTTCTGTTGTATAATACATCCATGCTGCCAGCTGGTGCATTCAATGAATTTGAGCGCTGCTTTATTACATTAAAGCTATACATTCAAATTAATGCAGTGTCTGATCTATTTGGTTTAGTTAAACAGTTTTAGTGTAATTGCATAATCAAGTCGTGCAACGATTCTAAAGGAAAACATTTTAACTCAATTACAAAAGACCCCTCCTGTAGATAGCAGTCTGCCTTACGTTCAATCGTTTAAACTATAATAAATCATAACAGATATATATATATATATTATACATATAGCCGTTACCATCATTTCGTTTTGTATGATTGTCTCTCTATCGTTACCTTAGCAACTCTAGTAATCATACACTGTTATCTAGGCTCCGGACAAGGACACCCTGTACAAGACATACTCAAACAGTTATAGATCCAGTAATACTAATGCGCACCTACCGCCATATATAAGTTAAGTCTTCATTTCTGAAATGTATAAGTGAAATAGTTCATCACATTTAAAGGTAGATTTTATATTGTATGTAAGTGTATTATTTTCGAGAGTTTTTTTAATCACAAGCAAAGCACAACCTGATCAAAAGGGTTCCTTGATAATCCATATTATATAGATTTACGCTGTTGTCGACAACCAGTTCGTTTCCCGCATTAACATGTTTGATATACTTAAACAGTTTCATAAATGTCCAGTTTGCATATTTCATATATGGCTCCGTACGCATGGACGGACGGAATTATTCACAATGGCGTATGACCAAAACGCGATATTCGCATCCATTCAACAGGGGAATAAAAACAGAACATTTAGGAAGGTTTGCTTTATACTTATCATGTATGGATTAAAAAGTATACTAGTATAGTGCATGAATGTATTTTTGTCGTCTGGCAATACGTGCATTATTTTACGATATGAAGTTCACATTCTCTACGTCACTATGCTTAAATAGTAGTGTGTTACTTCAGAAATAGCCATTACGTTCTGCTCTAGAATGATCAAATATAAGCCGACTATTAGTGCTTGTCTATTATACCAACACCGTTTAAAAGTGCATTATACTTCATTCGCGGTGAGCAAATTCTTGTTAGACTAATCCACCATGTACTTTGTGTCTATATAATTTTACCTGTCTTTTCGGGACATCGTCTTGTGTGCCATGTACATGGTTATATTTATAAAGGGACTAGACATTTTTCAATGTTCGCTAAACACTATAATTACCAGGAAAATCATATCTTGCAACGTCGAGCAAAATTGCAATTACTGGTTAATAAATAGGAGACTCACGCGATCTGCTATGATACGGCATCACAGGGATGTTGACTATTTTACATTTTAACCCATCTCATATTTCTTAAATTTTCACTGACGTCGGATTCGTTCAATCCGTTGGCAACCTGTTGTCGGATTTTAAAACAGCTAGAATGCTGATTGACGCAGAGTTACTCGGAGTCTAATCTGGACCCAAACTATTTGCAAAATATAACTGTCAACCCGCACTCAACATGAGAAGGATTAAATGTGGACATCGGAGTTGAATATTCAAAAAGAATATTAACGGAATGCTAACTATATACCTATCTGCATATTAACATTTGTCTCGGCCAAATTTCAAGGTGTTATATTACGTATTATACTTGTAATTCGTTACGTAAAACCATTATTGGTAACTAGTTGCTAGAGAAAAACAACACAAACACAACACCATGATATTGTTTGTTCATTTTCCATAGTCACGATATATAACATTGTTTTACTCTTCCCACGCCATGATAAAAGTTTCGAGCGGACATCGTCTGAGTCGTCCAATGGGTTTACAAGAGATATTTGAATCACAATGAATAATAAATAAACCCCTAAAGGCATTTTTGCATTACTTTTGTCCTTCATTTAGATACTACCTGCCTTAAAGACCAATGATTGACATCATTTGCTTAAAACAGGTTTTATTGTGTGCAAATTCTGTAAAGTAGTACATGTTTTTACCTTAGACGCGACAATGCATTAAGGTCATCAGCAACAACAAAGTTGAATCTGTCACTCATTATTTAAAACCCACTCAGTTACGGGTTCTAAAGACCAATACAAGCATTTTTAAAGTAATAGCCCGGATCTACACTGAGTATGTCATTTAGCTGGGTATGTGTAAATACTGCAATATTTCCAATACACAATTGCTTTTTATTTACTAATGAGTTGTAGTCAAAATGTATTCGTGTGAGTTATTATCCTTCGCCAGAGCTGACTTATCGAAATATAGAGTTTTGAGTATACAGGGCAATATTAGCATCGTATATATCTGATTGTCTACTTTTTTCATGGAAATAAATAGATGTTTTTAATTTACAATTTCAGTGCATTGATTGAATAAATATACATGCGTGTAATTTGGGGATTTTTGCACGATCAATTATCGTTTACAGTAAACCTATTTTAGACCTGAATTTTAATGAAGAGCAATTTATGTATGTTAGGAAGGTGACCGCTTAATGGAGGCTAAACGTCATATAGCAAGCTCTTCTGTAAGCGTTCTGCATGACGTTCAAACTGCATAAGCTGCCACCTGTCTGAAAGACCGGTATTGTACTAAATTTAAAGGCTGGTCTAGAGGAATATGGTTAGTTGTATTCATCGCATATATTAAAATGGATTATAAATGTAAGATATTAACGACTCAAAGTATGCTCACTATAGTGTTGTTCTCAAAATGTAAAGCAAAATGAATTGTAGCTTTAAAGACTTAAATTTATCCGTTTATCGCTTATGATTCTTTCAAGGCTATGCGTTGTTGTTTTTTAACATAGGATAAATGGTAAGTCATGTTTTTGTTTGTGATGAAGTTACTCTCTGCTAGTAACACGGATATTGATATCACAAACATTAAAACAAATTAGCTTTTTGCAATGTACTTTTTCTACCATTGTGCCACCCTTTCTTGCCTGCATTCTGGTTTTCGTTCCGATAGATGAATTAACAGTCTAGGTACTGAATAATCAATACAGATCTACTGACCCGAACAGCCAAAGGTATACTAGCACTGGCTATCTCCATTAACAAGCGTGTAAACAGCAATATGATAATCGATACAATAAAGGGGTTTACTGTATACAGAAAAGGCTCGTAAATGCGACCATCACCTTATTAACATATTAGGAGTATGTAAAAGCAAGTCGTAGCCCAATTCAGGACAAAGGTAGTCATAACATGTGTCCTTCATTTAGCTTCCATCTATTTTAAATCTCAAGATGTATACTAATTTTGAGTTGTGGTATTAGCCAGTTTACTTCGCGCTTTACAGGATAGCAAAGGACAAGGTGATGGGCATTACTACTTGGGACAGTCATTATGCCACATAGAGAGTAATACCTTAATGACAAACGCTTGCAAACACTACACATCGGCTATCACGTATTAACATCACCAGCCTGTATTCGTTTTATGATTTTGCTGGAGGAAATACCTGGCGCCATGCTACATAATACTTCAGCTTTACAAAACTAGACAATATAGGTAGAACTGTAAGGCTCTGGCAATCACGCAGACCTCTTTGCATGCAAGCCGACAAGAAAGGTTTAGTACTCTATGAAAGCGACCTCTTAAATCCGGAAACGGAAACGGAAGGAGGATGTTGGATATCTGTAGTTTTCGGCTTACCGTTTATGACTTTTATACAATTACTCTATTTGCAGCTTAGTCATTGAGTACAACAGCGATAGGTGGATAGAAGTACAAAAATGAGTCATGCATGAAACACCACATGCAGAACAAACAGTCGCCCGAACAGCAACACAATGAAACAGCAATTGTACATAACTATAAAAACATCAAGAGACGCACACAGACAAAACAAACATACAATAGGGGGGAGATGGAAGTACCGCCTTTGAACGGTCAGTGACAAAAGTCACTGGGGGTGAAACCGGTATATGGGCGCCCAACCTCACACTTATTCCATCCCCACCCTAAAAGACAAACAGTGTAAATAAACGTACCCCCTCTCCGACTAATCTACAACAACCGCGATGGCGAATACAGTGGTAAAGTGCATGTATAACGAAAACATTTAAGTGAACAAACTGTATCCACCTATCGCTAGTGTACTCAATGATTGAGCTGCAAACAGAGTAACTGTAGAAAAGTAATAAAGGGTACGACAAAAACGAAATAGTACAGATATCCGACGTTCTCCTTCGAGTTTGTTTCACTTTTACATGCACTCTACCATTGTATTTGCCATCGCGGTTGTTGTGGATAAGTCGGAGAGGGGACACGTTTATTTATACTGTTTGTCGTTTAGGGTGGATGTGGAATAAGTGTGAGGTTGGATGCTCCTAAACCGTTTTAACCGACAGTGACTTTTGTCACTGACCGTTCCAAGGCGGTACTTCCATCTTCCTTTTATTGTTTGCTTTTTATCTGTGCGTCTCTTTATGTTTTCGCTAGTTACGTACATTTGCTGTGTTTTCTTGTGTTGCTGTTCGGGTGGCTGTTTGTTTTGTATGTGGTGTTTCCTGCATGACTCATATTTGTACTTTAAACAAATATATGTGACTGTACTTATTATAAAAATAGATAATTGTTGTGCAGTATGAACCCTTTCTTTGATTCCTACAATTTATCCTAAAGAACTCAAATTGAATAAAGCTAACCCGTCCGACAATCATGCAGCTTTTCTTGATCTAGACCTTAAGATTGATAATGGAATGATTTCTTCTAAAATATATGACAAAAGAGATGGTTTTGATTTTAATATTGTAAATTTCCCTCATCTTGACGGAGATGTTCCCCGTTCCCCGTCTTACGGGGTTTATATATCTCAACTTTGCTAGAGCGTGTTCATCTATTGACGAATTTAACAGTCAAAATCTAATTTTAACTGAAAAGCTGCTTAAGCAAGGATATAAATATCATAAACTAAGAAAAACTTTCTCTCAATTTTACTATCGAAATCACTTATTGGCAAGTACCAATGTAATCTCAAGGCACTTCTGCGACACGGTATTTAACATCCTGAATTTTATGGTGAGGTGATTTACAAACATACCCAGTTTCTCACTTGGTTCATCAAATATGTTAAATAATTCATTAAAAAGGGATATGATCCTATAGTACTACAACATCCTGTATGTTTGGTTGTCAACCCTTCTACAGTTGGCAATCACGCTGACCTATTTGCATGTACGCCGACAAGAAAGGTTTAGTGCTCTATGACGGCGACCTCTTAAATCCGGAAACGGAAGGGGAACGTCGGGTATCTATACTATTTCGTTTTTGTTGTACCCTTTATTACTTTTCTACAGTTACTCTGTTTGCAGCTCAATCATTAAGTACACTAGCGATAGTTGGATACAGTTTGTTCACTTAAATGCTTTCGTTATACATGCACTTTACCACTGTATTTGCCATCGCGCTTGTTGTAGATTAGTCGAAGAGGGGATACGTTTATTTACACTGTTTGTCTTTTAGGGTGGGGATGGAATAAATGTGAGGTTGGGCGCCCAAAAACCGGTTTAACCCCCAATGACTTTTGTCACTGGCCGTTCCAAGGCGGTACTTCCATATCCCCCCATTGTATGTTTGTTTTGTCTCTTGATGTTTTTATAGTTATGTATAATTGCTGTTTCCTTGTGTTGCTGTTCGGGCTCTGTATGTGGTGTTTCCTCCATGACTCATTTTTGTACTTTTATATCTAGATGTCTATACTTTCGTTTAGTTAGATACCTTATACATTATGCATAAGGTATCACGGAGGATACATTGCCTACTGATCAGTATTTGTACAGTGCTCCAATATATTTCTACGTATAGTTTCCAACTGACATTGTATTTCAGAGTGTAAAGTACGTCATCATCGCCACACTGGTATATACTGACCGGTATACATGTATTTTACAAACCATTGACCATTAGCCTGTATCCCATAATTGGCGGATATAAAACATATCTATCTATATTTCATCCTGCATTAATTAGGCTGCTACATTTCACGATTATCGCTATTTATGTTAAAACGAACGTCCGGTTTAGAGAGGTTGCACTGTAATTCTTAAAAGCCAGTTCACGATCTACGTAATGAATGGCAAATACCTCCTGGTTACTCAGCGACGGTGTTCACAAGATGGTGAGATACGGTGAATGAAATAGGATACTCTCTAATTTATCCTCTAGGGGGCGGTGGTCTAGTGGTAACGCGTTTGACCATCAGTCCGGAGGTCCGGGGTTCAAATCCTGGTCCCACCCGAAAATTTCAGAAACGCTTTTCCGTGTTTCCCACCCGCACATCCTCTACACCCAGGGGTTAAATAGGTATATGTGAGGGTAACTCGTCAGTACTACGGCTGCATGATTGCGCCATATGTTAGCAGTGCTCAATATTGTAGGCCAATGACTCAATGGCCAGGGGAGTAAATGTACAGTCGGCTGAGCTGTCATTCGGAATGAAAGTAGACTATAACTAGGTACTTTTAATTTGGATTTCAATCATGGAAATAAGTCGTATTTATTCTAATTTACTCGTATGATTTATGGGAATCTGATCCATCTGTTTAAAAGACCGTAAACAAACTGCAGGCCAGTGTAAGCCCTAGACATTATTTCGTTCACAGTTAAATTCCTGGTCATATCACTCCACCTAATACTCTCTGATCAGGGCGTTATCTCACTTGTACTGATGGAATAGGGGAAGTAATTATGTAGGAGTTATAAGCAACTCATGACGATAACTTGGGTTGCTCACTGACAAAAAGGAATATTATTTAAATGCAAACAGGATAGTCTCAAACCAGCACTTGTTTTCGTTATGTGCGCCTGGTCATAATCTACACTACAGTGTAATACGTCCCCTATTCCAACTTAGTGGCTCAAAATGAGGTATCCAATATTTGACCCGTACGAATTTAGTTATTGACATGGACATGGATAACTTGTATTGCATGTTCGTGGAATTCACGACAAAGTTCATTCTTTAACATTAGTATACTGGATCAACAATAATTATTGTCTTTGAATAGATACATTTTCTTCTCCCACAACACAAATACATGAATGTACACGTACTTACTGTTGACGGTTTCGACCACTTCCTTCTGTGGTCATCCTCAGAACTGCGGTAAGGTCACGGTCGACGATCCCAATGAATTCCGCCAGTCTTCGTGACTTTGGCGAAAATTGAGTCGTAAACTCGGGAGAGTTGCTGGACCCCTCGTCTCTGTTCATGACCTACTTGTTGATTCGTATTTGGATCGCTACTTTGATCGTCCTGGTCTTGTAATCTCCCTCTATTTCCAATACTGATGCCCCGCTCAGTATATCTCATGAGTGTATTGGTTAACATGGTCTGTTATAGCACTTTTGTTTATTTCAGTTTCAGACTGTTTTCTGTTTGATCTCGTGAATACTCATTTGTTTTGCTGTTCTACGTCCTTGGTGTGTTTTTAAGCCTGGTACCAAACGTTCTACCTGTTTGACCTATATATACTGTATCGTAGTTCTTACATAGTACTTTATACCCTTTGTCTGTCTTTTCCATTTTTTCTTGTTTGTGTTATGACTGTACTAAAACATTTCTGATGGTTTTCAATGGTCTTATAGCAGTGGCTACCTGATGTTTCCTAAGTACCCTGCTCACACCCTCTGTTAGTCCTTTGACATACGGTAATGTGACTAGTCCCTTTTATCTTGATTGGTCCTTATTTTTATTTTTCTACTGTTCTTTTTCTCTTTTCTTTTTCTTACTTTCATTTGTTTCTTAAAACTTGTCTTCTGAAGTTTACCGCATTTAAGCAGTTCTGAGGATGACCATTATAGGAAGTGGTCGAACTCATCGAACAAGAAGTACGTGAACATTCATTAATTTGTGTTGTGGTAGAACGTATATATATTCAAATTGAATTGCCAATACAATGACATCCTTTAAGAATATTTATTGTCATTTTCTATCATGTTTTCCTGTTTATATATTGAATACATGTATTCATGAATTGAATTCGCTTACAGCTTTGCGATTTATATGTGTTATGGAGTATCTGTGATGTACACCTGCATAGCTTATTCCATTTCAGATATAAAACCACACTGTTTAGAGTAGTCATCAAGGAATCGCTAACGCGATGACAGTAATTTCAAATTGCAAGTTTTATAAAGAAATGCTACCCATGGGAATTCTTCATCATTCACAGGAATGTGGCGAATAGAATTAATTCAATATTCATGGTTTGAGCAGAAATGCCGTTGTATTTTCATTACTAATTCCCTCAAGCAACTTTCGCACACGATTTGAACTACCTTTAGTTTCAAGAACTTAAAATTGTTCAAGGTCTCTTGGCTTGTTCGTCTTGAATCATGTAGTTAGAGCTTTCGATATTTGTTTGCGAGAACGTAATCAATTGGCTGTATCTCGTCGCTTATTCTTGAATATTCTAGAATGCAGAAATACCCCAGTAGTTTGCATTCCACTTATGATGCATGTTGTCTCTATTTGTAACATTTTGTTTATTGTTAGCTTATAAAGGGGAGGGGATACGTTTATTTACACTGTTTGTCTTTTAGGGTGGGGATGGAATAAGTGTGAGGTTGGGCGCCCATAAACCGGTTTAACCCCTCAGTGACTTTTGTCACTGGCCGTTCCAAGGCGGTGCTTCCATCTTCCCCCTATTGTGTGTTTGTTTTGTCTTTGTACATTTGCTGTTTCCTTGTGTTGCTGTTCGGGCGACTGTTTGTTCTGTATGTGGTGTTTCCTGCATGACTCATGTTTGTACTTTTATGTCAGTACAGTTATTGTAAATGTAACCGATTCCCTTTTAAGTATATTGTCTCTGAAATGTGTAAACTTAAGCAGTGATATATGGGAAGCATGTCAATAAGCAATAATGTCAATCTGTGTGCGAGACATTCACGACTTGTTATGTCTTCGTTAGCAGTTGTATAAATCAGTTGTTGTACCCATAAAAAGTATAGACAAAGATCAGGAACACCTGAAGGTGCCCTTTGCTCCTTAAATGATGCTCTATTTCACACACAAACCAATGTCAAATGTTGACATTTGGGAATATTTCCTTTGCATGACCGTCCGTGGTATAAAATGTATATATTTTAACACTTTCCTGATAGAATAAAAAACATGTTAAAGGACCCAGGACAGACTCGGCCGATGCGAGAGTGTTAGTTTATGTATAGGGATATGTATGAATATGTCATTGACTGTAATTGTGTATTATAATTGTATGCATCCACAAGGCTTATGGCATATATTCTTGCTCTTGTCCGTCGGTACGTCCGTCCGTGCGTCCAGGAAAGTGTGTTTCCAACTCTTCAGCTTTACTAAAACTTAAACAGATGAACAATGCTGATGTTAAGATATGCGTACAGAAGAGAATCCTTGTTACTACAATTTTCACCAAAGTAAGGCGCCTTTATAACCATCTGAATAGTACAACTTACAGTCAAAACTGTCTGTTTTAGAGATATTGTTGGCAGGAGACCTCCGTACCTTAATGGATATTGTTTAAACATGTATAGGTGGTAAAGTCTTAAATTTAATTTATGTAAGATTCAATGCGAACCTAAGTGTTATTCTTTGTGTTCCGTAAAGCGCATGAAAGTGGATTTCCCTCAAATAATATGCATTTAACACCAGTAAAAGGTTTCGTATTTTCTAATGACTATGGTTTATATTTATGTTGTTGTTATTTTGATATATACATTATGCTGACTTGCAGATAACAATTATATAGAATAAACGAAGTCTATGCTTCACCAAACAAATGTTTGGTCGTTTCCGATAATACAGTCATATCAAACATCTAGTAATTTGCTGTTATCTGCTATTGAAGACAATATGACTTCGGCATCGTACTTGTGTCGCCTACTTCCAAAATATCGTTTGATAAGAAGACGGTCTAATATGCCCGTTGCTATGACCATACAATATCACACTTGTCGCCAATGGATCTTACTGATAGGTAAATCATTGCAACTCTACATCATTTAGATACTATTCTATAGAAAGAAGATAAAATGCCGCAGGTTTTAGTTGCTGCTGTTAAATACAACTAAGAGAATCGGCTGCAAAACCCAGAAGCACATTCTAAAACATAATCTCTCTCACTGTCTCTCTCTTCCCCAATAACATCTGATAAGTTCATACCAAAACGTTCATGCCAGTTTCACCAGTAAACAAGTCATGTATCCATCATCATATTGTCACATGGTGTACTCTTATTTATTAGCAAACATCATTCAGCTTTCATATTAAACATGTTACCACAATGCACATCGTTTTCACTTGTAATTGTTTTGGAAAATTAAGTACTATGTGCTGAGGACTTCATCTGACGCATCCATTTTATCATTGTTTTCAATTAAGAGGTTCAGGCTTAAATGACGTGCCAGGCACGACATTTTATTGTACAGAAATTTAGACATAAAAATATGTCATTTGCAGCACCTTGGTGACAAGTTCTTTTAACAGGCTGGGAATACTCCTTGACTTGTGAACATCCACCAGTGTATGTAGTAATTCTTTTCTTATAATTAATGAATTATTTCTGCTTAACCTTAAAATAATTCTTACAACACTTATTCGTAACTATGGATATGTTGGAATCAAATTTAATTCTCAAAACTGAAAGCAAATGGTCAAATCCCCTGATTAAGAATCGATTCACTAACGCTGTTGTCAGGTATTGTCTCTATATTCAAAGTTCTGCACATTGACGGTAGGGGACTCTCAAATGTCATAGTATATATTTTGGAATAACCCAGGTCAACTTTCGTGTGTCACATGCTATATCTTCACTTAGGGCGTCACATATTATAGCGTTCAATGTGCGCTTTTTAGTTTTGACATGAAAGCATGAATTATGGAATAACCTGGCATATATATTTATCGCACTGGGACGCGTGCCAGTATAAAAAATTAGACCTTAATCTTAGACAATCCGTTGTCAAAATTGTATCTCCAATATTATGGAGGACAATCAACGCCAAAATTGCATCATGCTTTGTGGCATTTCAGTTTACTTCATGTTAAATGCATCATGCATTGTGGCATTTCAGTTTGCTTCATGATAAATGCATCCTGCATTGTGGTATTGAACAGTTTGCTAAACGATTATTGCATGTCAAGATGGGAGTCCTTTCTTCAATGTCACATGTCCCAACGACACACGACCCAATGCGGTAAGCCCATAGCAACAAACATAAAGCCGAATGCCGAACGCCGGAGGCATAATGCACTTTAGCCGAACTTGCCAAATAGGTGGCGCTGCATATAAAACCAGATAATCAAACTACTGAAAGTTCTGAGGATGGATTCAACGTAGATCGAATTAAATGTTTCGTTTGGTTTTTAAATGTTGTTTTGATCGAAAAAAAAGAACATTATTGAGAAGTGTGTGTATGGGGGGGGGGGGGGGGGGGGGGGGTAATTATTTAAAAATGATGTTGCCTTTGGTGCAAATTTATTTGTTGCTGTTTTATGTCCGTCTGATCAGGGTCTGTCTTGTTTGCTGATGGTCTGTCATATATATCATTCTGCATAGTTTGCCCTGATAAAACTCACGTGTCCATATGCTATTTTAACAATATATTTCATTGTCATTATTTTTCACATGAATATTCATTGAGTAAAGGGTCAACTGTGTAGTACCCTGATCGCCGATGTGTGATAGACCACGCGTGGCTCATTTACGGACCGCCTGATCAGGATCTGCTCTGATTGCTAATGAATTTCATTCATCTGTTTATTTAGAATTTCTGAAATGACTGCAATGTTCCACCTTCCATATTTTCATTATAATTTTTTGGTCCATAAATATTCTGTATAGGTATTGGAATCGGGACTAAATATAGAACTGGGAAAGGGCTAAGATTATAAATATAAACATGTCTAATATATCATAAAATAGCATATCTTTATTAGAATTATATTGGGTTTGATACATTACATTATTTTCATTTTGTGTACAATATACTTATAATATGTTTATTAACTCTTTCTCTCATGTTAAAATCTTTTCACACATTTGCAAATACAGCAGACAAAGATCAGATGGCTCCTATAGCATCTGTCTGATCAGGGTCCGCTCTGTTTGTCAATAGAATTTGAAAGATGTTTCTTTACTTTCTAAAATGGCTAAACTATCCCACCTTCCATATTTCATTATAACTATTTTGTCAATGAATATTCAGTAGGTATTTAAATTTTGAATAAACATAGAACAGGGGAAGGGTTGAAAATAAATTAAGATATGAATAATAATAACTCATGAAGGTGTAATGAAAATATATCTGAAATTTTGAACATTGAAAGACTTTATTTAACGAGGGTAGCTCAATTAGTCATAATGACTAATCTACCTTGAGGCCCTCAAAACAAGAATTTCATACAAAATACAAAACAGTAAACCACAGATCTATATACACAAGAAATCAATGTTCAGAAATTCAGTAATGTTGCGTCTGGATAATTAATAAAGGTCTCCTTCAATTTGTAGATTTATTCTTTATGGACACGCATTTGGATCCTGATAAAACTCCGAGTAAAATGGCGTCTAATCTGGATCCAATCTGTTATCATAGATTTGATTTGCCACTAGCATCCAAATAGTTAATATAAAGCTATAATATATAAAGTATTGCACATAAAAAATGAAATGCATAAATGACATTTGACCCCGATTCAGGTGGATGAATGCACGCGTTATTAAAATCACATATTTGTGACGTCATTTACCCACGCTGTCATTATTATATATACGAGAAAATATTTTTGCTCAATACTAGTTAATCTAAAATGACTTCTGTTTCAAATTTTGATAAATGCAGTTAGAGAGTAAACTAATTGAACCTGATGAGACTTTGAGTTATTAACGATATAGATTAATATATTCTTTCTGAAATTCAAGCAATTTGCCCAGGGAGAGGGTATACATACTTTTGTGCATGCCCTTATTTAGATTTACATTGTTATATGTTTTCATTTACATTTTCTTATTTTTTCTTCACTTGAGGTGCTCTACAAATGTTACATAAATTATGCCCCTTGTGTCAAAATTGGTTCACCCCAGGGCCGACTAGTTTTCTATAGAAACACATAGTGAAAACTTTGAAAATCTTCTCCTCTGATTGTCTGGTGAGCGATGTTAGGGCCTTTTAGACCCTCTTGTTATTATTATACTTCTCCCAGCAGTAAATACCCCCCCACACACACACACACACACTCTCTCTAATGTAATGGATCAGTAACCCTTCTATTTCTTTGTGTTATTTTGAAATCCTTCTATTTCTATGTCTTCAGCGTTTTCCTACTTTACCTATGTATTAGGCAAAGCACTTCAGCATTTTAGTCCGAGCTGACTAGAGTACGACAAAGGCCGGGGCGAAGTTGGAACAACGAACCACGCATCAAGCATCAAGCACCAAGCACCAAGCGCTAAGCAAATAGCACAAAGAATATGTTCCAAAGAAGTTTAAACAATGAAACACATAATTTGACGTTATAATAATCAATAAATAAGTTTACAGAAGGTCAAATGTCGGATCGAGGAAGGAACTTCAAAGAAAGAAGAAAGCACATCGCGACATGCAATAATCATTTAGCATAATGCATTTAACATGAAACAAATTGAAATGCCACAAAGCATGATGCAATTTTGGCGTTGATCATCCTCCATACAATATATCACCTAAGAATATCAAATCTATTTGTCTGTATCGCACCATATTTTGTGATTTGATTTATCTTGGGACAATTGAGAATCGCGTACAAATATGAGCTAAGTTTACCTTGTTTTAAAGGTTTATGTTTTAACAATGTCCTGATTGCACCTCTTGCAGTACAGCATCTAGGAATATCAACTTTCGTGCAGTATGGGATAATAGAGTCGAGCTTACCAGCGCGGGGTTCACCTCGGCTTCGGTGGCATAACTTGGTATAGATTTAAATATTCACCACTCGACGTGTTTTGACCCCACATCACTGGGTATTTATGTGCGTCAGGTAGGGACAGGGGTTAAAATCGATGGTTTGTCTGTCCGTGCTGTCTATGGATCAATCCAGGATACCTCCTTTCATGTGCATGGAAGGATTGTACAACCGAAGCTCTGTTCAGTGTCATGAATCTGATCAACAATGTTTCTCGAGTACATGTCTACGATGTCAAGTTTATTCTTTTTCAAACAAGACAGTTGTGCATGCTTAATATCCACTAGTAATTGTATCTTCTTGCGATTTATCTTTTATTAAATGTCGGTGTAGAAGTGTTTCAAATAGTTTTCCCGTACTTTTAAATTATGACGTCATTTACATGATGACGTCGCTTGTTTACCTCTAACGTTTATTTTCAAATCATTTTCATTTTGGCAGACATCGTTATGCAAGTTGTGGAGTTGTCTGGAGGGGGAATTTTATTTACATTTTGACTTTGGTGAAAGTGGGATAAGGACGAGGTTGGGTACCCGTAAACCAGGTTTAAGTCCCCCAGTAGCCCTTTTTTTTGGCTGCTGGCCGTTCCAAGGCGGCACTCCTGCTTTCAGCCTACGGTCAATTTTGTTGTTTAATATGCTTAATGTTTAATGTGTTTCGTCTTGATATGCGTCCTGTTATGTTTTGTCTTGTGGCTTTACCGTTTCTTGTTAGATGGTGTTTGGTGCGGTGTCATTTCGTGTGTGGCTCTCCCTGTTTGACTATTTTTCCATATTGATTGTTTGCATTTGACTTAATATTTATGTATAACGAGCACACTTTAGCTGCAAATAATTGGGTCATACATTGTGTCCAAAAGGTTTTACTGCACTAGGCATTATCCTCACTTAAGGGGACATGTGACAGTATACAGTGACAATTGTTGCCTATCCTAAACTTGTACGAACATTCAACGACATTGACAGGTTTTCATTATGAAAATTTGTATTTCACTCCTGCATTAATTTCAAAGAAGGTGTCATTTTGAACACATGCGAAGATCACTTTGGAAGTTTATATTATGGACAGTGACTTGACAGTTTAATGATACAAGTCATCCTCTGTAGCCTTGTCCCATATTCAGGGATATGAAATGCTGTCCAAAACCTGACATCGAATGTCATTTCAAATATAAAATATTTAATTACAAATTGCTTTATATTGGTGCAGTGAAGGATTGGTGTCATCCCCTCTTTAGGAAGCGAAACGTTGACTTGGCATTTGCATATTACAGTAGATAACCTCTAAACCGGACGTGCAGTTCAGCATAAATATCGGTATTGGAAACAGGTGTCAGCTTAATGCAGGTTGAAAATCATGCAGAACGCTCCTCCAGGAGCTTTCTCTGCATGACGTTCACTGTGCATTAAGCAGCCAACCGCCTAAAAGTATCTAATCCGTTCTACTGGAATTCCGGTTTAGAGGGATTGTACTGTATATTTATAGTTTATGTTGTGTCGGTCCTATACTTGCTATCATTAGGGAAGGTGAGTAAAGTAGGCATGTTTACGCAATTTACAATAAACTATTGGTATCGTGATAAGCTACGATCACAACTGCAGTCAAATGAACATAATGAGGCATGCTCAACACTAGTTTGACCAACTGTATCAGATGTACCATTGATCTCTCACATGTCGCCGTATTACTCAAAAGCATCGTCCTTATTTAGTTCTAATTGACGACATCCGCTAGTACTCGCACAGTCGAAAAGTAATAATGGCTAACGTCGTATGCTAACCAATTGCAACTTCCTGTTGTGATTGTCATGTGCATCAGCTTACTTGTATTTCAGTTGTATAACCTTTAGTTAAACTAGCCCAGATGCAAAATGTGGACATTGACAATCTAAAGTATATCTTTTTCTAATAAGAATTCCAGAGCAGATTTCTTTTGAGTGGTTGTATTAACGAGACTTTAATATATAACCAGATGAACTATTGCATTACAGAAGACGTTTCTGTTTTGTAGGTCTAATGAGCGATTGGTGGGTATAGTTTGTTTCGTTTTATACGTTTTCGTTTTACATGCTATTTACCACTGTATTTGCCATCGCGGTTGTTGTAGATTAGTCGTAGAGGGTATATGTTTAATTATTCTGTTTGTCGTTCAGGGTGGAAATGGAATAAGTGTCAAATTGGGCGCCTCTAAACCGGTTTAAACCCTCAGTGACAGTTGTTACTCACCGTTCCAAGACGGCACTCTCATTTTCCCCTATTGTTTGTTTGATATGTCCAAGTACGTCTCTTTGTGTCTTTTGATATGCATGTACATGTGCTGTTCACTTTGTCGTGAGGGCGATTGTGTGGTTTGTATGTGATTTTTCAGCATGATTCATACATGTACTTCGTCTCAGGCTAGAAAGTGTTGAATTTGTACAACTTTGGACACATGCTTTAAAGCATGTGGTGAGGGAACTAATGCATTTTAAGCCTGTCACTTTTATACCTAAAGACAATGTTAATTATTATTATTATTATTATTATACCACATTTATATAGCGCTCTTTTCACACAGGATATGTGCGTTCAAAAGCGCTTCACATGGATGAAATCACCGGAACGAACCGCATGATTATCTATCTGGGCACTAAAAGATATACAATAGATATACAATATAAATGAAATCACTAGCCGGAGGGAACCACACGATTCCCTCTATGGCAATGGGCGGCAAAATGAACCGACCCAAATACAACTCGAGCAAAACAGATATAATATATTATATTATATACACAAAACAGAGAAAATATAATTACGGAATCTGGTGCATACAGTAGCTCAAGTGAATGAACACCCTACAATGACCATGCGTATCAAACCCGATAATGACAAAATGGGGATTGTTGTTTTTAAAATGGAAGGAGGAATAATTTTCTTCGCAATTGTATCTGATTTGATATTAAACCTGACAGTCATGTGCAAACAGCTGAGTTTCATTTGAATCTATACTGATTGACAGTCGGTTACTAGTTTTAACGGTTAGACAGAAGGTGGCATTTGTGACTGATCAGAGTATGATAAGACGTCATTTTGCCAACAAGTTAACCATTCCAGTGCTAGCATTGTCGTTTGCTCAACAAATTGTCACATGTTTCAAGTTTTAAATAGGCATTTGCTCAATTTCTTTATGAAAAGAATAAACGGAGTGTCAACCAGTTTGGATCATGAAATTATTCTGAAGGAACGATGCAATGATTCTCAATTAAACATTGAGCACGGTTGTATTACAAACCTAATGAGAACTAAGCAGTATGTAAGGGAACCATGAACAGAGATGATGTGCCACTTGACTGTGCGTTGCATATAAAATCGCTTAGCTAGCGATAGCTAATTTCATGCATTGATAATTTTGACATTGATTCATTCATTTGGCAAGATGTCAAAGCATCATATGTCAACGCCACGCAATGCGGTTTATAAATGTATTCAGGTTTCTTATATTCTGTCACTTACCTAATCGCCAACCATTTGCCAACAGTTGAGATCCAGATTAGGCCCGACAAAACGTGGGACCGAATAAAAGACCCAGAGTGTTTGCCACACAAAGTTGACATTTTCAAAAACCAATCAGAAAGAAATTGAATAGTTTTCAAAATGTTTTAGACAACAAATGAGTAGTTGACAAAATTATTTAGCATGCAACGAGTTAATCAATGTTATATATATTGGATTATTAGTTAGACATAACATGTCATCGTCTGCTCAATACAGACACTTACTGTCCCATCACAATGGCACAACGTGTACGACAAAACTTGGAAAAAGAATGTATTACTTGATGTCAAGTGGAAATCGTATCCACTTCCCGCTGTGAAAGACAATATGCCAGATGAAGGTTTAGTCTAGTTTCATAATGAATACTTACGATTCGATTAAAAGTTTGAATACTCGACGAAGCGTAATGACATCCGCTTTTTAGAAACTATTGATCATGTGTCAAGCAACTTGGACCCTGATGAGGAGTGTCGTTACTCGACGTCTCATCTCCATCCAAAGTGTTGCACTTGCGACTAAATTCTCGGTCAGCGTGATAAGGGTTAATGCACATTTTAAAACTGAAAATAAACCAACACACATTTGTTTGATTGATATTGTAGCGTTTAATATTTATAATACCCATCTATACATACCCGGCCAAATTAGTGTCTGTGTGTGCATAATGCTTACACCGGCATAAGCTAAGTAGACCCGGCCAATTAAGTGTTTGTGTGTACATACTGTGTACAGTATCAGCGTAGATTTCATGGGATTAATTGCGTAATAAATTGGAGGCAAACATTGCATATCTGATGCGAATGCACACCAATTTTGCAGATACCCTTATTAGACAACAATATGAATACACTGTCACACCTTTCACACGCTTACCTGACGCTTTGGCAAATGTGATCGTATATTTGCAGAGACATCCTTGAGTCAGAAATGCTGTCAACATTTAGGAATCCTAAGTGTTGTTAGTTTATTATGTTACTGTGTATCTAGGCACAATAAGTTCTGCATGAAAAGGGTTGATTCATTAGTCATTATTTCTGCCTTCAGATACATATCGAAACCATTAATGTGACTTGACACAAACGAGATAACTGAACTTGATTTATGTATGAGGCTGCTTACGTATGTTGTCATGTCTGACATACGCCGACTTGTCACACACTCTTGGTCCTACGAGATCAGTCAATCATTAAAAAACTAATACTGTACATGATATATGCACATGTATTATTGTAATAAATTAATCGATATACCACGATTTGTATGAGTTCCCATATTGTTTTATAACATTGTTAACCTTTCCTTGCCGAATACCAGTCACTGATGTCATATGTACTAGAAATCCCGATGAGATGACCCCTGGAGGAGCACGTTCAACAGGGTCTGACCGTTTGTCATTATACACTTTTATTTAGATATTCCTGAATATTCGAGGTAAGTTTGACCTGTTTGAAGTTTGTAATAGTCCATTTGAACCATACGCGTTGAAAGTGTTTATACTACTCTTCGCTTGCTGTTCACGTCAATATACCTACCTGTAAAGACCGAGATGAAACAGCTCCTGCAGGATTGTGCAACCAGTGCACTCCACAGCAGTGATTTCACAGCGAAATACTTTTACACAGTGAAGATATATGTAGATATACAACAGGGAATGGGTAAAGAAGGAGAAATGTATTTTAAAATTCAGCAAGCGAAGAGTTAAATCAAAACCAAATGGAATACAGTAAAGTCTCGATACTACGAAAATTTAGTAATTACGAAATGTTGGTCTTTGTAGACAGATTGCTGCTAAATGCAGGGTGAATGTTGTGCAGAAAAATCCTCTACATATGACGTTACTCTTGTCGTTCTGATATTAATATTTCTGTTGCGTAAGGATGTTACTAGCGCGAGGATGTTACGTTTTGTAATTTTGTTAGTGTTTAAATGTTCATTTTTTTTAAAAGTGATATGGCCCATTAGTGTTTAAAACAATAAAGCCAATTCAGTATGAAAGGGTACAATTTGCAAGATTTTGAATCAGAGGGCTCGCCAAATCTCCAGTTTTACCAATCGAACTGACGTTGTAAATATCGGTCGCTGTGCTGACAAAACCTCGTATATCCATTTTGGCCGAAAATCGTTTCTTCACGATTTCTGATTTAAATGTACAATGCCCACATCCTGTCAAAATCTCAGCGCAATCGACCAATGAAAAGTGTCAAAACTCGCCCGTGACTAAACCTCGTAACTATATTTATTGGTCTGAATTGTTCAATATCAAAACCTCGTATGCGGAGCAATGACATTAAACATATCAAAACACATGCAAATTAGGTCAGTGCATGTATTGTGGTACATAGAGCATAGGTATGTCCTTTTCTTTGTGTGACAAGGTACAAAGCTTAAACTCAAGTGAAATATAAATTGTCGTATATCATGATCGCTGGATAAAAAATAAAAGACGATATATCGTATAAGTGGTAAAAGCTCGTATATACATTAAGTGAACAAAACATGGTACAAAAATATCGTTCATTTAAAAAATCGTTATACCAAATGATAGAAAAAATAAAGTTTTATTAATGATAGAATAAATAAAGTTGTATCTATTAATTTGTGTTTTAATATGATACCAGAATATAGACCTTATTTGCCACATAAAGACAAATTCATAAAAATAATCAGTTTTTTGCTTCTCCTGAAAAGTAGTGATTTTCATTATACGAGGTTTTGTCAGCACAGCGACGCTCACTCAAGCCTTGCCGATTGACTGTAATATATTTGTAACAGGGTCTTGTATAGCAATAAAGTGTCCATGCATATTTAAATACATGCTTATAGACGTGGAAATCTGCATAATGATGCCGCCCATTACGGGGGAAAATGGATCTTGCTAAATTATGAATCTTCAGAAATGTCTGGAAATGTCTGAAAATACGCCGCTTTTACGAAAAGCGGGCACAATATAATTGTGACAAACTATGATTACATATTTTATTTTGAATCAATACCTCATCAGAGGCAGTTTCTATTTGTTCAAATTGACTGGATTATGCACTGGAATCCTTTCCCGTCAGTTACCGCGGACAATGCAGTACACACTAATGTTGCTAATCACAAACTATAGAACCCTCTAATGCGACCATTTAATAAATACGCATGTGTGTATTTATAAGCAAGTGGCTGCTTAATGTAGAACGACAAAAGTAATGCAGAAATCTCCTCTATGAGCTTTCTGTATTACTTTTTTCCCTGCATTAAGCTACCATCTGCATCTAGCACCCATAATTATACCTCTTTTAGGTGATCATATTAATGGGGTTTTACTGTATATCATTTGTAATGGTTTTTACTGGCTATAAGTCCTGAACAACTTTAAGTTGCAGTACACGGTTGCGTTGCCTGAACTGCTAACATCAACGATGCCTAAGAAATCCAGTCTTTATCTGTACACACCGTGTATATATAGATACGCCGTTGTGTTTAAAACACGGTGTTTGTTAAGGTCCCTCATGGGTTTGCAGATTAGTGTAAATGATCCATATGGTTTTAAACTACATGTGTTTGAAAAGCATAAAGTTTATCTTGCCATAATTATGGTAAATATGTACATTTACTCACTTTGCATCGATATTTTTTCGAAACGTGTGTTGAATCGTTAATTCGATTCTGGAACAAAATATCGAATCTTATTTCAATAATATTCCAAGACATTTAAAGTATATGCAGTGAATGTAGAGACAGAATGTCATTAAATGCGACAAAATCAATATGGTTATATTATCATTTAAACAAAAACACCTTGAAAGACTTTCTTTTGTATAATGCGTAATCACTTTTTAACCAGTATGTGCCTTAAAATTGTATAGGCAAACTGTAGAGACCATGATAAGAGTGTCCATGAAGGAACCCTTTGATCAGGCAATGCACGATTTGCTGAATCCATCGACGTAAATGGCTGATACCAGCAACTAATGTTTTGTCCTAAATAATAAGGGAGTAAATAGGTTACAGTAGTTAAAGACGTTACAGTAGTTCCATTGCTATTTTTTCCTGATCTCTCCTTCGTTCTGGTCGGTGTTGTCATCAGAGGATGTGCTGCTGATTAATGACATTAGAATTTAGAATTATAATTCCTCCAAATGGATAACGCAGACCTACAGATAAATGTGCGTACCAAAATACTAAAATCGTTATTTCTCCACCTAATCCTATACTAGGACCACTGTTTTTTAGAATTGTCTCTTCGAGTCACAATATAGGGTTTGGTGGAGAAATAAAGGAGTTATTCTAGAAAACGTTTAACTTTACGCATCTTTTTTTTCATATTTTTTTTATTTCACCCATCGTTCATTTTATACACCATGATTTTCCAAAATAGACAATTTGTAGTCAATAGATGATCATTTTCACGGTTTAAATGGGGAGAAAAGTAAAATAGAGATAGGGAGAGATTAAGAGCAAGTGAGAAGAAATAGGCGAAAGGTGAGTGGATACAAGTAGACACAGGAGAGAAGGATACACACAGCAATACTATAGCGATTGCATTCATGTTTAATATATGATTACGCTCGTATTTCCATTTGCACTTCAATCGATGACTTAATAGATTAGGTTTTCAATTAGGTTCTCAATTCGATATACGTATCCTCTGATTAGACCCAATAAATCTACTGACAGTTGATATTGATTGTATGGTAGCAGGTTTCTACCAAGCCGTAGACACTCAGCTGTCGCAATACGTCTCAAAAAGGTTTATAAAAAATATTACGTCCTTTATTTGGTTGTTACATGTTTTAAACATAATACTAAATACAAACCTTTATGATGAATTTATGCTACACTCATTGCTTGCTTATATAGTTGGTGGTATACGTATCAGCGGAAAACTAATATAGAAAGTAAGAGAGGAAACAATACTTCCAAAAGTATATGATGGTAAGTAACATTGCGCTACTTGTCTAAAAACTATCAATATATATTCCAAAGTCCCTAGGTTATGAAAAATATAGCCGTCATTACTAACCCCTTGAATGCGGAAAATACATGCACGGTCATTTGCAAATAGCGTAGACCCAGGGTCTGCACTGATTGCCATTCAAATTCCTCTTACATCTTAAGTAGACTATGTTACACAAGTAGTTAAACACTGATTGGCTATACCGCCCTGGCCATTCAGTGCTGAAAGGTTAAATTTATAGAAACTGGAGCTCTACATCTCATATCAGCATCAAACCTCGAGAATGTTCGTTCTTAAGTATTACAGGTAAATTCAAACAAATGCAGCACCAACAATATCTACAACGCTTCATTGTTAAAATCGATCAGCTGTGCCTTACAAGATTAAAGTTTGATTCCCAAATGATGTATTGATCAGCGCCAATTGATCTTGGTTTGCAACTATCGTCCCTTTACGGATAAACATCCAATAAAGTTTGATTTAATTGAGAGCAGATAGTATAAGCTTTACTTTAAATGCACTGAACCGTTATTTTACATCTGAAATAGCTTGGGTAACTCGTTAACCATTTCCCTTTTCTATATTTATTCCAAATTTCAATACCTACTGGCTATATATATGCGTTTATATGAAGGAAATAGTTAACCTAGTAGGGTACATTACTATCAAGGGTTTTGAACAACAGCATCCACAGCAGGATAACCATTTCCCTGTTCTATGTTTGAATGCCTACTGAATATTCATGGACACAAAGTTATAATGTAATATGAACGATGGTACAGTATAGCCATTTTAGAATGAAAAGAAACATATCTATCAAGTTCCAGCAAATAGCAAATAGGACAGACCCTGATTAGACAGCTTAGTTTTAAAACCATACTTACATTACTGCATGTAATGTGTATTTTATGTCGATTTCTATTCTAAATATACTTATGTTTTTCAGGTACAACAGCCTTATGTCGATTGGTTTATAAAGTTTATTCCGCGTTTTATTTGAAGAACATCTAAAAACTTTGATGGTGGTAGAGAATTGCAAAAACACCTTACTGCTGTTTAAATGAATGCGGGAAACTAGTACACTGTCATTTGAAAACAGTGTAGACCCTAATCAGAGGTATTCCAGATAATCCCTCTGACCAGAGTCTTTATACTGTTTTCCATTTAAATTCATGTCTCAAATTGTATTTGTTCATGCTGTATGAACTCTGCTAATACATAATGATAGACTATAGTATCTTTATCCATACCTCAAATGTAATTTCTGTAAATGAGATGTGGGTACGGCAACCTTTCTCCTTCCTCATCGCCACATAACCCATAAATAGTTGTGATACTGTAAAACCGAACGCACTCACTCACTGATGCACTTATGGAAAAGAAGCCACTAAATGTCATTTAGCAGTATGTCCAGAACAGAGTAATGCATTATAGGCGACTGTACCAGGGAAGTGTGCGGTATTCATAAATGTAGCACCGATCAAACTGCATCATTCTGCAGATGATGTTCACCGTCTGCGAAGCTAGTACCTGATTAAAAGCGCTTCATAGTTTACAAATATTACCATGGCGCTTACTACTGTATTCTTGAAGAAATATTGATTTGCTTTGTATTTCATCAGGGGTATTTAATCGCCCAACATTAACATACCTTGATCACGTGACATGACATAATGGCCGTTTTACCTTTCCCTTTTGCTTCATGCAGAATATTTCAATATCTCAACAATTATTCTAACACTATTTGCATCGACAATGAATTTAAGATAAAACGACGGCGTCAGCACTAGTTTTTATATTAGCAAATACGGAAAGGAAAACATCGTCTTCCAAGTCTGGCTTTATTGACAACCCATTTGTATCTTTCATATGAAACAGTAGACAGATTGTCTGAAAACACGTGTGTTGGTTGATTGGTTGTAAATCGTCTGTAGTTTGTCTACGTGCAGTAACTCACGTTGCCTACAGCTTATGGTCTCCCAAAACGCGTTGACCCAAACATAATGGTGTACATTTAACATATGTCCAAGGGCAGTATTGTACCTCTTGAACCTTGAACAATATTTTCAATTATTGCAATTGTCTGTTCGTCAGAGACGTTGCTGTTAATATTTTGTTTGGTGAAAATGAAAATACATGGATGTCTTATAGAACAATGCAGCAAGTAACATATATTTGACCTATTTCTCATGGTGGGTTATTGCCTTAAAGTGTGCCTTACAGTGTGCGTGTTTAAAGGACCAGGAACCAGTTCGTACCTTTTGGGAAACATTTAAACAATTGTAGTTGTGTTCTTCATGTACGACTTTCATACAACATTATCATGTTGTTTCAGCTACAATATGGAATATAGACATGATAACAAACTAAGAAGACCAAACTTTACAATATGTAGCGGATTATACAGATCACATCATTGACACATTTGTGGGACACAAACAGTCGGTGTCATGCGTATTATTGTAACAATTACAACCTGCTGTCAAATGCAGTAGAGCTGCTCCGATAATATTTGTCACCAATGAAGATGTGTTATCAGATGGCAGAATAAACATAAGTTTTTACATCCATCATAACAAAGATTAAGATTGTTTGATATCCCAATGTTTACATAAAGCTGTTGGTGTTAAAGATTGAAGGCAGGTCTTTGAATTCGCGGTAGAATATAAGTAAATAAAACAAAACTAGTTCGCCAGATATAATGAGTTTAGTAAACGCTGGTATTTTCTATGTTTCTGAATGATTAATCTGAAGTCAAGTGAAGTGACTTGTATACAATAAAACACCTCTAATGCGACCAACTAAAGGAAATATAATTCTGGTGGTAGATGCAGGTGGTAGCTTAATGCAGGACAAAAGTAATAAGCTTTCTGCATTACATTTTCTTGCATTAAGCAACCACCTGCTGATAAAGACTCCCATCTTTATTAATTAAGTGGTCGCATTAGATGGGATTCTACTGTATATCCTACACTTAACCCTTCTCTTGCTGAATTTTAAAATACATTTCTCCTTCTTTACCCATGTCCTGTTGTATAATTAAATATATCTTCACTGTGTACAAGTATTTCGCTGGGCAATCACTGCTGTGGAGAGCACTGGTTGCACAATCAACTTGTAAATAGTGCAGACCCTGAAGAGACAGCTCCTGCAGGAGCTGTCTCATCTGGGTCTTCACTATTTACAGGTAGGTATATTGACGTGAATAGCAAGCGAAGGGTTAAGTATGTTACATTGCAAGAAAAGCATTTTTGCCACCGTTACATTGATCAGCTATACTAAAGGCTTTTAAGATTATTGTAAATGGACCGGAAAGTGGTGAATTGAATTCAGTAGTTGTCAAACGAGGTGCATGTCTTACCCTTAGCTGTATATGTCAATTAATGCAGAATACTTCGTAGAAAGACGGGGTTGTTTAATATCGAAATGCTGTCACATATTATGCTTAGCGGCGTAGCAATATGCATAGCTGAACAAACAAATGTAGATGATGAACTTAATACTTTTCTTATAGACAAAACGTTTCCAGTCGTTTGATAAGCTATAAACAGTGTTATTAGTGAGATGGGTGATGGGTGCTGTACAAGTCAGACAACAAAGGCACACGTATAATGCGCATTGCACAGTACCAACACATATTTATTTAAGATATAAAAGGGGAAAAGTTAGGTCTTTGACAAAAACACTACTTTCAAAACAAGAACTAACATAGTGTGTATGCGCATTATTTATAATAAGGTGGTATTGTGAATTGCTGCCATGGGGTTTCACATGCATTTGCTGTTACATTTATATACATGTGTGTTGTATTTTTACCTACCGGTGGACGTGGTCCTGTGGCTAACGCGCTCGACTACAATACCAGGGATCCCGGGTTTGATACCCCTCCGGACCAAGTGCTTCGGACAAGACTATCAACCGAGGTCCGATATATCAGTGATTTACACTGGGCTTCTAAAATAACCAGACAAACTTGTTGAAAATAAAAGCAGCGCATCTTGCTCGGATTTCCTGTATCATCTCCGATCTCTCTAGGGTGTCTCTTAGCGAGCAGAAACGAATGTCACAAACAAACACATACCGTTGCCTACAGTATATGGTATTGTAGATATTCCTGTTGGTTTCAGTGCATTTCGTAGATTTAATTGATGGACGTATTCGACCAATAGTCACGCTTGAAATAATGAAGGCATATGACTTTGAAGCATGACCTAGTCCCTGATCTAGGAATGTGTCTTTGGTAAACCACGTTGTTGCGTTAGCTTTATAATGGATCATGTTCCAAGATGTTTTCAGATTTTAGAGCGAGCTTCGGACACACATTAATGGATTCTCTCTCATACAGCGGATATCCGTGACCGTGTAGATATATAGCCATAGAGTCACTGACAATCGCATCACCGCTATGAGTCGAATTCCGGTCAGTGCACTTGTATATTTCATGTAAGGAAACCTTGCCTAGCCGGCTTGCGGTAGGCCGGTGGTTCTTTCTGAGTGTTCTTATGCAATTTGTTTCGTCCACGGAAACATCAGGAGTCTTTCCCCAGCTCTAATAGGCTGGACGTCTCGATATGAATGAAACCCTGGTAAGGCGATGTCAAATTTGCTGTAAGGAACAAAAATATCTCTCGCAATTTTGTCAATCACTACCCGTCGTTGACGTTTGTAGAAACTGTACTCAAGTGTGTAGCATTTATATGACAAACATCGTTTTCTTTTTTGATCAAAATTAATACTCGCTTAATATTTCAATTCAAAGTTTGGATATGATTAGTTGATTGCAGCGAAAACTCCACTGTAGACTCTGTACATGCCACATATTTAAGTAATGTCGGGTATCGGGCCTTGACAATGAATCCGTGTTATGAATTGATTGGATTTTGAAACTGGCATAATATAATCACTGTGTTATAGACGTAATGCATACCATCGCACCACAGCTAGTATAGTCAACCTCTAATGTCTTATTAAACAAGTGTATATTTGCATTAAGTAAAGTAGTCGAGTTCGTGGGTAGTAGAACAGTGTTCAAGTAAGAGCCTTACAGCTTCGATTTATGCAATTGACCATGATGTGTGTGACGTATTAAATTTTCTGGTTTGAATATATATTTTAATGAATATAGAACCTTTGTAACTGATTCGAGAGGACGCCGCATTGCATGAGAGTATATTTATCGTTTTATTTGAAGGCGTGCATCTAGTGGCCAGACGTTTATCAATTCACGACAAATACTATTATCAGTTGGGTATAAGTTATCTTGCCCTGTCTGACAAAGTGATATTGCAGCACTCTATATTGACGTAGCACGCGATACTTTGTCTGTAGTTTGGCATCGCGAGATATGTATATAATTATATGTTCGACCATCTCTCTGGTTGCAAATCTATTTACAGTTATTCAGTTATCCCAGTATGTTTAGGCTGGATTCTTATTGTTTGAATTATTGAATTAAGCCACAGAACAGTTTATATTTACCTTAACCATAGAACATTAGTTAGATTTCAACGTTGATTAAGATATATTTACAATAAATGAGATCATCATCATCAAGTCAAAAGTAATGCAAAAAGCTCCCACACTGACTTTGTCCTGCTTTAATCAACCACTTGCTCTTAAGGAATTGTATGAACTTAATAAGTCTTAGTCCCTGAAACCATAATACCTATACCTTCCGTATTTGGTATGTAGCTTTGCTTTTAATTGTTTTAATCACATGTCATAAGTATCTAAAACATACCAAAATATAGTTTTCTGACCCAACCAAAAACAACATAAAAACGCTATAATTCAAGTCGAAAAAACGTATAACGGGTCTATAAGGCATTGCCCCAGTGTGATACCATGAATGGATATCGTGTATTCACAATTTCTTCAAATAACATTTACTAAACATCTCTACAAACTTGATATTGATATCGGCGAAAGTCACTACTTTCGGTTTGTAAGTCTTTACTTTCGGTTTAAAACCGAAGGTAGTGACTTTCACCGATATCAATATCAAGCCTGAAGATTATTATTTGAAAAAAATGTGAAATCACGATATCCATTCATGATATCAGACCGGGACAATGCCCTATAGACCAGTTGTGTGGTGTTTCGACTTGAATTATAGCGTATTTCTATTTCGAACCTCAGAGTCAATCTGTGTCCTAGAGAGGTTGGTTATCACGTTGGCGACTCGTTGTAAAAGCGTGTTAATATTCTGAGATAAAATAAATGACTGCTAACCAAGAGTGATACTTTCTTTGATAAATAGTCACAGTTTATGGAAATCAGTGATCAAATAAGCTTTCAAGAACGATCGCAGTGAATGAACCCATCGGATTTTGAGCAGATTTCGGCCGGAGTTGAATACCTTTTACTTATATAGAGCAGAAGTTTTCGCGAAAAATGTTGTTTTCTTTGGTAGATGGAAAAGTAGTAAAGTCAAGCAGGCAAAGCCACATGCAAGACGCAACCACCACCAAAACACCGATAGACAGCATGACACACACACACACACACAACCACACACCCAAACGCACACACACGAAATGAACACAGAAAACACCAAAAGACACACAAGAACCAGGGACAAACGTTCCACAACATGAACAAACCACAAGCACAAAGACGCAATGCAAACAAAAGGAAGGGTGACAAAGAGAGTACCGCCTTGGCACGGTCAGCAGCAAAAACACCACTGGGGGTTTAAACCGGTTTACGGACGTCCTAACCTCACACTTCTCTCAAAGTCACCCTAGCTTTACAAATATTGTAAATAAAGGTATCCCCGCTGGACTTACCCACAACATAGACGACGGTGAACACAGGACAACATGTAAAACATAGCATAATAACTGTGACAATCCGTCAAATATGTACTCAATGACTTTGCTGAAGTCAGAGCACCTGCAGGTAAGCCGTTAAGGGCACGACAGGGAAAAAAATAATACATGAGTCTGGTAAGCTCCTCCTGTATCCAAGTTTAAGAGTATACCATCATAGAGTACTACCCTCGGCCTGTCATCGCGCAAGCAAAGAGGGAAGCGTAGCTACCGACTGTAAAAGGGTCGATAACCAAACATGCAGTGTGTTGCAATATAATAGGATCATAACCTTTCTTTTTAAATTTTTTAATGCGTTTTATAAACAAATCATGAAAATGGATATGACCCCGAATTTTCCTAAGTTTGTAGATAACATCCCCATAAAATTCTGGTTGAGAAATGCCTTGTCGCAGTAACGTCCGTAGATTGCAATTATATTTACTAATGAGAGGTAATTTCGATAATAAAATTTAGAAAAGGTTTTCCGAAGTTTGTGATATCTGTAACCTTGCTTAAGAAGTTTATCAGTTATAACTAGATTACGTCTGTTAAAATCTTCAAGCAAAGAACAGGCTCGGGCAAACCTAATAAGTTGAGAAATATAAACACCATAAGATGTAGAACGTGGCACATCCCCATCTAGAAAAGGATAATTAACAATTTTAAAATTAAAATCTTCTCTTTTATCGTATACTTTGGACGAAACTTTATCATTTGTAATTGAAAGATTCAAATCTAGAAATGAAGCATTAATGTCAGATTGATTAGCTTTGTTTAAAGACAGTTCTTTTGGGTAGATTGAAGAAACCATAGTATCAAAATAAGGATTATCTAAATTCAAAATATCGTCTAAATATCTTGAAGTTTTATTAAAAGCATTAACAATATCGGTCTGTGTATCAGGTTTTAAGCTAAGCATAAAATCCCTCTCGTAGCAATACAAAAACAAATCTGCAACAAGAGGGGCACAATTTGTACCCATGGGTATACCAACAACTTGACGATATATGGTATCTCCATAACGCACAAATATATTATCTAAAAGAAAGGTAAGAGATCTACAAACATCAAGGCAAGTCCACATTGTGTAATGTTCAACTTCTGAATTCGAAAAGAATGAACGTTGAACATTACAAGCAATGAACATTTTGTTTTCTCTGGCAAAGGTTTTTTCTATTAATTTAATAAGTCTATCCTTTATAAGATGGTGAGGTAGAGTAGTATAGAGTGTAGAGAAATCATAAGAGCTCAGTAAAGAAATGTTATACTGTTCATTTTCAAGTTTTGTTAAAACGTCATTTGAATTTTTTATGGACCAAAAAACATTAATACCAGAATTTTCATATATTTTATCACAGTAGCGTTTAACATGTTCTTTGATCGTAGTAAGACAGGACGTCAAAAGTATAGATAATTAGTCAGAAAACTAATTTTTGGTATGTTTTAGATACCTATGACATAAAAAAGTAAAGTACCTAGTTATAGCCTACTTTCAGTCC